>JBAKBP010013883.1:0-61191 GCA_037953745.1 Lithodes maja
GGAGGGGAGGGAGGTATAATGGGGGGGGGAGGGAGGAGGAGGGGGCATAACATAGATAAATACATAAACACGAATTATATTATATATATAGATTATAGATTATATATAATTATATATATAATAATTATATATAATTATATATATACATATATATACATGTATATACATACATATATATACATATATATATATATATATATATACATATATATATACATATGTATATATATATATATATATATATATATATATATATAATTATTATATATATAATTATATATAATCTATAATCTATATATATAATATATTTATAATGTATAATTATAATTATATAATTATAAATATAATGTATTTATAATAATTATATATAATTATATATATATATATATATATATATATATATATATATATATATAATTATATATAATCTATAATCTATATATATAATATAATTCGTGTTTATGTATTTATCTATGTTATTTATCTATTTATATATATAATTATTATATATATATATATAATTATATATAATCTATAATCTATATATATAATATATTTATAATGTATAATTATAATTATATAATTATAAATATAATGTATTTATAATAATTATATATAATTATATATATATATATATATATATATATATATATATATAATTATTATATATATAATTATATATAATCTATAATCTATATGTATAATATTATTCGTGTTTATGTATTTATCTATGTTATGCCCCCTCCTCCTCCCCCCCCCCCATTATACCTCCCTTCCCTCCCTCCCCCCCCCCATTATACCTCCCTCCCCCCTCCCCTCCCCCCTCCCTCCCCTCCCTCCCCCTCCCCCTCCCGGGGACATTTATGTTGGGTATAATAATAATAATAATAAATAATAAATAATAATAATAATAATAATAATAATAAATTATAATATAATAAAGCAAAAGTATAAATGAAATGCAAATATAAATACCACCATCTCCACCACCACCACCACCATCTCCACCACCACCACCACCATCTCCACCACCACCACCACCACCATCTCCACCACCACCTAAAACCGAGTCAACAATGTTCAGAAGTTGTTAAGAAGGCAAACAAAATAATTGGCTTTATAGGCAGGTCATTTGAGCATAAATCCAAAGATGTTATCCTAACCCTTTACAATTCCTTAGTCCGCCCTCTTCTGGAATACTGCGTTCAATCCTGGTGCCCTTATTACCAAAAAGATATAAACAAGCTAGAACGAGTTCAACGTAGAGTTACCAAAATGATACCTAGCCTAAAGAACAAACCATACGAAGAGCGTCTTAGAGAATTAAATCTATTTCCTTTAACCCAGCGCAGATTAAGAGGCGACTTAATTCAAGTGTTCAAAATCATCAAAGGCATCGACAATATGAACTGTAGTAAGTACTTCACTATCGACCAATCTAATTACACGCGGGGAAACGGTTGCAAAATTATTGGTAAATCTTTTAACTCACACGAATCTAAGAATTTCTTCTTCAATCGAGTTGTCAACTTGTGGAATGGGCTTCCCCGAGACGTTATAGACTGCAGCACCGTTGATTCATTTAAACTCCGCTTAGACAAATATCTCGCATCAAACCCGCGACTAACTGCGTTTGTAAATGAATAACTTTATTGTATACCCCCCTCAGTTACTAACCCATCTGTCCCCTACTAACTTCCTAATCCTGCCACGGACATTAGTTCTAGGGCAGTAGTTCCCTTTCCAATGTTCCCTTACCCACTCTAAACCACTGTTTGGACACTTGATCCTCAGTGTTTTGGAGGACAAGCAGCCTAGAAGGGTCACTAGACCTGTTGTTGCTTGATTTCCTTTGTACTCCTTTGTACTCCTTTGTACCACCACCACCATCTCCACCACCACCACCTCCACCACCACCACCACCACCACCACGACCATCACCACCACCACCCCGACCATCACCACCACCACCACCACCACCACCATCTCCACCACCACCACCACCATCTCCACCACCACCACCACCACCATCTCCACCACCACCACCACCCCGACCACCACCATCACCACCATCTCCACCACCACCACCACCATCTCCACCACCACCACCACCATCTCCACCACCATCTCCACCACCACCACCACCACCACCACCACCACCATCTCCACCACCACCACCACCATCTCCACCACCACCACCACCATCTCCACCACCACCACCACCATCTCCACCACCACCACCACCACCACCACCACCAAAAATGTTGACTGTACTTACTCACACTGCTGAGATTCCCTCGTGGCCACCAAGCCGTATATGTAGAGTGCTTTTTGCCCATAACAAACTTACCTCCCAAGCACTTTCCACCAATAAATTATCGAGCAAAAATGCAAGCACTTTCCACCACTAAATTATCGAGCAAAAATGCACAGGGCTGAGGGAGCATGGCGACATATGCTCGACCAGTAATGAAAGTTTTTTCACTAAGAAACACTAATACAAGGTAAGATACACTACTTGAACGGATAAATAGCAATATAATTGACTGATATTTATATGAAAGTGTTCCACAAACAAGCAAAACGTTTGGCAAAAAGCATGGCCCCTCCCTCCACCACCTTGGTCACGTAGCCTACACCAGAGAATGCTCGACCAGTAATAAAAGTGTTTTCACTATAAACACTTATACAAGTAAAATACACTACTTCAAGTGATAAATAGCAATATAATTGACTCAATATGGTATGAAAGTGATCCACAAACAAGCGAAACCATGGCCCCTCGTGGAGCCCACCTTGGTCACGTACACCAGACTAGCAAAACACTTCACTAACATGGTTTTATACCCTAAACAAGAATAACACAATAATCCATCGATAACCCAATGATATAGCACTTCGTTTGGGTTATATTAGGGCGGTAATATCAGCCAGGCTGGGCAAAATGGAGGCCCCTTGGTTTAAAGGGCCACACACACCCACCTACTAGGCTGACTGATGGGAAGAAACTGACTCTCTCTACCACCGCGGGGCCCTCACAGGGACGCTAGGGGGTTGCTAGATTTTTCCACATGTACATCTAACTTATCGGACTTACCAGCCAAAAAACCGGCTCAATTGCGTCATAAACTTATTTTCTAGCAATATAATAAGTCCATATGACGCGATCGCGTCATATGTGTTTTTGGTTCACTCTGCCATATGACGCGATCGCGTCATATATGTCTGGGAGAGTTAAACTGAATTTAAAACTCTGGAGAGCTCTCATAGGTTTCACACAGGCTGGTTCAAACTTGTATACACTATGTTCCTCTTTCTTGTTAAGAATAATTGATACCGGTATTGAGTAAGACTCAATGTAAGGCAAAATATAATATACCGGTAGCCTACATGCATAATTATAGGTACTGTACTAATGATGATAGGCCTACCATTTAACAACACCTATATACTGATACTGGTACGTACTTGATGTGATGTATATATGAACTAATATTCACTGCATTTTATGTTCCTGTAATGATAAAACTCTGCATAAATTAAAACTAATGAAAGATTATACCAATAAATGACAGTGCTGTACATTCTGTCCAGTCAGTCATGTTTCAGCAGAGCATTTTTGTATAAAAATTGGAAAATTGAACCCGGTACATGTACTGGTATATATATACCGGTATATATATGTATATATATATATATATATACCGGTATACAGTACCGGTATATATATATACCGTATATATATATATATATATATATATATACTGTATATATATATATATATATATATATATATATATATATATATATATATATACAGTATATATATAGGCCTATGTATATAGGCCTAGTGTATATATATATTTATATATATATATATATCTCTATCTATTGCCGGACACCTTACTCCCCTTACGAGGGTGGCCATACACAGAATGCCCCCAAGCGGACCTATTCCCTGTGAGAGGGACAACCCGACCAGTTTAGTGAAGGACTTACAGGATTGACCACTCAATTTAGGATCCGTCCGACTCCGAGGCCCTCTGTGTATCTTGTTAGCACTATTTTTCTACAGTGGTGTTCGGCTAATCCATCCACTAACCTGCCTTACCCCTAGGTAAGCAGTACGGATTTGTATCAGGTTTACTCCCCTAGACAGGTTGCCAACCAAGGCTGACAGAGTCCCATCCACCCGGATTTGTATAAGGTTGTCTCCCCTAGATGAGTTGCCGACCAAGGCTAACGAGTCCCATCCACCCTGTAATACCGTATATATATATATACTGTATATGTATATACTCTGCTGAAACATGACTTAACCTAACAAGTGCGCATGGGGGTAATTGGAAACGTCCCCT
The DNA here is from genome assembly GCA_037953745.1 of Lithodes maja. Taxonomy (NCBI): domain Eukaryota; kingdom Metazoa; phylum Arthropoda; class Malacostraca; order Decapoda; family Lithodidae; genus Lithodes; species Lithodes maja. The sequence continues at coordinate 4,359 of JBAKBP010013883.1, forward strand.
TGTGCTGACGTATTTGAGGTGTTTCCATCACTAAAATATTCATTGTACCATTAATAGCATTAATAATTATCCATATGCGCCTATTATGGGTTGATTATAAAGGTATTAACCTGAAACAACAATAAAAACGAGTGAAAACAGCGTTTGGATGGTCAAAATCGGAGATATAGCCCGCGAGTTGTATAATGTATGGGTGAGGCAAACTGCTTTCCCGCCAATTTCCCCCAAGGCCACTGAGACACAGTCGATCGATACTCTCTCTCTCTCTCTTGCACTCGCTTGCCATCAGTGATGACAACACCCTGCTTGCAACTCGCTAATGTTAGCACGAAAATATACCTCAGAATAAGGGAATAATAGGGAAAATAGGTGATAACTGAAGGAGAGGAGGAAAGTGGGGAAGGAGGGGAGGTAGAGGACTGAGATTTTGCATGGCCCAGGGGCCAAAAAAAAATAAAAACATAAAAAAATAAAAATATATTTTTGTTTTGTTTTCGATGTCAAAAGTTGATTTTTTGTTTTACTTACTCTCAAGAGTCTTCCCGCAGTCCGCCGGGGGGAACTCTTAAGAGTCTCCCCACAGTTCCCGGGTTAATGGACAGAATGTACAGCACTGTCATTTATTGGTATAATCTTTCATTAGTTTTAATTTATGCAGAGTTTTATCACTACAGGAACATAAAATGCAGTGAATATTAGTTCAGATATACATCACATCAAGTACGTACCGGTATCAGTATATAGGTGTTGTTAAATGGTAGGCCTATCATCATTAGTACAGTACCGATATGCATGTAAGCTACCGGTATATTATATTTTGCCTTACATAGAGTCTTACTCAATACCGGTATCAATTATTCTTAACAAGAAAGAGGAACATAGTGTATACAAGTTTGAACCAGCCTGTGTGAAACCTATGAGAGCTCTCCAGAGTTTTAAATTCAGTTTAATGATCCCAGCTGAAGTCAGTAGCCTCAAGTTGCTGTGATCTTTAAATTTGTTATATATTTGTTTATGCTTGCAAAGAAATACTGGTCTGCTGGCTAAGGTAAGCAGGCCCACCTACCATGACTATACATATATCAAACAAAGGTTTACTGTCTTGTGATACCGGTAGGCTACTAGAAACTGTGCTCTCACATCATGCAGAAATGCACTTTTTACAGCTATCCTAATTCAAGTGAGTAAAATATAGGTGTCTCCATGTTCCGTACTGAGATCAATTAATGAAGCTCATCTTTTTGATAGGCATTGACGGTTTGTAAATCAGTAAAGCTCTGCATACAGTGACAAGCAGAAACTAATTTCAATATAGGCCGGGTAGCAGTACCGGTACGGTAGGCTTATATATTTGCAATGATGGAGTACCGGTACCGTGCCGTAGTTCATCTTATAGAAAGGTAGTTTGGCCTTCTCAGATTGGCAAGCAGATTACCGTAGCATTCCCTTCAAGTGGTTCTCTGAATTTAGGTTGGTATAAGTTTTCCAGTCTTAAATAGTGTACAAATCTTGCCATATGGAAAATGTAGGTTACTAGTGTGACCAATCTGTCATTCAAAGCAGTGTCTGCACTTAACCTGACAAGCGCGAAATAGACCTAGGGGCTAGGGTAGTTATTTGTGCATTTCTAGCCTTGGATTCTGACAGAATTCGTTATATTTACAATATAGAGCATTATTTGTTTTCGGTATGCTTTTATTTTACATATATGATGTATATATGAACCTTCAAGAGTGCTAAAATAAGTGGGAAAAGCATTTGGGTGGTGAAAAACGAAGATATTGGCCACCCGGTCATAATCTCAGGCGAGAGAGAGCCACAGGCAACCCTCCTCTCTCGCTGTCTGTGAGGTAACTGAGACGAGCGGGGTGGTGTGGGCCGGTGTCTGGGTGTTACATAACGATCTTTTCTGCAACCCACTTGTGCTACATTATCGCGGGAGAGAAAAATAACCGATAAATGATGATAATAAGAGGGAAAATAGGTGATAATTGAGGAGGGGAGGGAGGGGGGAATAAGGTGGGGAAGGAGGGGAGGGGGTGGGTGAGATTTACATGGATGAGTACTGGAGGGGAATTATCTCACCTAGAGACAAATTCCTTTGTTTTGATAGGCCCTTTTTTTTTTTGGAAAGCTTTTTTTATGGTCTTGCTTCCGTGAGGCCTATCGCGTTCCCTATAGGAAGCCTTCCGTGAGGCCTATCGCGCTTGCCGGGTTAAAAACTGTCAGGGGGAACATTCAGGTGGATTCATGATCTTCAAGCTATACTGGTACATTAATAAATTATAAATAATAGTTATTAACCAAATATACTACCGGTACCGGTGAAAGTACAAAATAATTAATTGGCATCATGTCTTACATTTGGAATTCCATTACGGTACGCCATCAGACAGTACACTAGGACCATACGGCTGGGAAAGTGTAGATAGTAGAGACGAGGAGTTGTAGATAGAGGAAGTACGTGTTGAAATGGCTTTGTTGTGTACGGTATGTCATTAGTCTGTATAGGCTAAGTCATCGAGGTGTCCCCCGACTGGGTGCGAACATGATATACATGCTAGGACGTACTACCACACCCACTAAATGTCCGCCTTGGCTGGGATTGAACCCAGGTCAAGCAGATTCACACGTGAGCGTGCTCTCCACTCAACCGCCAGGGCTCTGCGCATATTATTTCCCGTAATTGGGTACGGTATGTAATTATATATATTTGTAATTTCTGTAAAAATGGGGTGAATTCAGACAGGAAGAAAATTAATAAAATAAATACAACCTGTCAGATTCAGATATTGTTTGTAATTGGGTTGATTGTGGTCACTTACACGGGGTATTTTTTTAGTTATGTCACAATAATCCTTATTTTTACATTGTCAGGGTCATAAATCCAGATATGTCTGAATTTGCCCCAAAAGGGTTGTACCGTATCTTATGATATGATAGGCCTATTTATGCTTTTAGGAAGTGTGATAAGACCCTTTTAAAATGTTCAAATATGTCCGAATTGACCAGATAGGTCCGAATCTATACTGGGATCACTTGTTAGTATTACGAATATGTTTTATTTCCATGTACAAATTCAGGCTATATAGGTGTCCGAAATTGCCCCAAACTCGGACACCTTTATTATACAGTATTTATAAAAAAATATACCCGGTATGTACGGTACAGTATATGTATTTTTATTTCTTTAATGCTATGACTGTATAGCCTAATTAATGTACCAGCTACACATACAATACTAAACATAACTGGGAATATTTATTCTATCAATTGCCAGATGTCATAATCCCTGAGAGAGGATGGCCACGAATGAATCACCTTCATGTGCTTTCATATTCCGAGGCAACTCACTATAGTATCTAGCTTGCACCGTAGGCCTACCTGTTTACGAGGGAGGGTCGCTTAATCCCAACCGCCATTTAATTGGTGTGTATTGTCTATAGTGTGTGAGGATGAATGTGGGATACCGTAAACTGGGGTGAATTCGGACGATTTTTACGTATTTCCGTAGCATGTAAGCTTGGTATGGGAGGGAGAAGAAGAGAAGTAGTGGAGGAGGAGGTGGGGATCAGGAGGTCAGAAGTGTGGGAAGCCATGGAAAGAGTGAAGTTGGGGAAAGCACCAGGAACAGATGGAGTGTGTGGGGAAATGTTGAGGTATGGTGGTGAGATAGTGATAGAATGGCTATGGAAAATGTGCAAACTAGCATGGGAGAAGGGGAGTGCACCCGATAACTAGGAGACTGGCATAATAGTCCCCCTATATAAGGGGAAAGAGGAGTGTGAGGTAACCACCGAGGAATATGTCTTCTAAGCGTAGTAGGGAAGGTATACAGTAGGGTAGTGATTGAGAGTGTGAGAGTGAGAACGGAGAAATGGATAGGCGACGAGCAGGGAGGTTTTAGGAAGGGAAGAGGATGTGTAGATCAGATATTTACCCTGAATTGTGTTGTGGAGAAGTATCTGGAGAAGAAACAAAAGATGTATGTTGTCTTTATGGACTTGGAGAAGGCCTATGACAGAGTGGATAGAGAAGGTATGTGGAAAGTACTTAGAATATACGGAGTAGAGGGCAAGTTGCTGAAAGCAGTGAAGAGCATGTATGAGGGTGCAAAGGTGGCAGTACCTGTACGTGTGGAGAGTGAGCAGAGCGAGTTCTTTGACCTGAATGTTGGTTTGAAACAGGGGTGTGTGATGTCCCCGTGGTTGTTTACTGTATATATGGATGGAGTCATGAAAGAAATACTATCAAGAGCAGTGGATGTTGGTGTATCGCTGAAAAGGGAGGGAATTGAGTGGAAGCTACCTATACTGCTGTTTGCGGATGATACAGTTCTGATGAGTGATAATGAATGGGAGTTGCAGGGTCTGGTAAATGAGTTTGGAACAGTGTGCGAAAAACGGAATTTGAAGGTAAATGCGGGGAAGAGCAAGGTTATGGTCTTCGAAAGGGGTGAAGTCACAGAGTGTGAGGTGAAGCTGAACGGACAGGCTATGGAGATCGTCAACTCTTTTAAGTATCTGGGCAGTGTGTTGAGTAAAGATGGGACTATGGATGAAGAAGTGCGGGAGAGGGTACAACAGGGGAAGAGGGTTGTAGGAACGCTAAAAGCAGTAACAAGAAATAGGGTGGTCAGTATGGAAGTGAAGAAGTCCTTGCATGACAGTGTGGTAATCCCGACACTGACTTACGGAAGCGAAGCATGGACGTTGGTTGAGAGACTCAGACCAAGAATGAGAGCAGTGGAAATGAATTAGGCTACTTAAGGAGTGCGTGCGGAGTTACATGGAGGGATAGACAGGCTAATGAGGAAGTAAAAAGGAGGTGTGGTGTGGAGGTAGATGTGCTGGAAAGTGTGACAAGGAACAACTTGAGATGGTTCGGCCATATGGAACGTATGGAAAGCGAGAGAATGACTAAGAGGGTGTATGAGAGCAAGGTGGAGGGACAGAGAGGGAGAGGTAGACTGAAGGAGAGGTGGAAGGATGGAGTGAGGAAGTACATGAACGAAGGCGGTGCTGGTTGGGGGGAGGGGCGTCGACTGACTGGGGACAGAGGTGCATGGGGGCGGTTCGTTCGTGGCCACACCTTCGGGGATCATGGCGTCAGGCAATAGATAGATAGATAGATAGTAAGCTTGTTTTTATCTCGATGTAAGATCTTTACTCTGGTTTTAATAATTTGAATACAAAGTCTTATTAATGCTTTATTTGTTTAATCAATAATTGTCAATGTTCAAAGTAGTCTATATCATCAGTCTTACAATGTAAGACTTACAGTACAGTACGATACCGTAACCAACATTTTTAATTATATACTGTATATATATTATTAATTATTCAAACTATAGTGTCTTCTACCAACACCATATATTAGTTTGTTTCATCAATAACTGTGGAAAAATATATTTGGAAAGTGGGCATTACCACATCTGAACACGATGTCATCAACTTCTAAGATGGTCATTCCTTTTTATCTAAGGATAGACCTTTTCATCCCACAAGTCAAACCATTCTGACTGTTGATTATATACCATAGGCCTATATGCTCACCCGCTGGATTAATAAATTAGACTATGGAGTTGTTTGAGTATTTATACTTATTTTTATGCTAAATATACAGTACAGTAGCCTATATGCATTACCGATATATACTGTACCTTTTATATTTCAGTAACGTAGGGTAGGATCGTTAGTATCCAATCAAAAAGTGCTATTTACTGATTTTGGCTGCCAATTTCAACAAGAATTAAATACAAAAATACTTTTGTTTACCCTTTAACACCCACACCAGTAATGACATTTTATATTAAGAGTAATGTCAAGTGTGTCGAGTAAAGATGGGACTATGGATGAAGAAGTGCGGGAGAGGGTACAACAGGGGAAGAGGGTTGTAGGAACGCTGAAAGCAGTAACAAGAAATAGGGTGGTCAGTATGGAAGTGAAGAAGTCCTTGCATGACAGTGTTGTAATCCCGACACTGCCTTACGGAAGCGAAGCATGGATGTTGGTTGAGAGACTCAAACCAAGAGTGAGAGCAGTGAAAATGAATTACTTAAGAAGTGTGTGTGGAGTTACATGGAGGGATAGACAGACTAATGAGGAAGTAAGAAGGAGGTGTGGTTTGGAGGTAGATGTGCTGGAAAGTGTGAAAAGGAACAACTTGAGATGGTTCGGCCATATGGAACCTATGGAAAGTGAGAGAATGACTAAGAGGGTGTACGAGAGCGAGGTGGAGGGACAGAGAGGGAGAGGTAGACTGAATGAGAGGTGGAAGGATGGAGTGAGGAAGTACACAAACGAAGGCAGTGCTGGTTGGGGAGAGGGGCATCAACTGACTGGGGACAGAGGTGCATGGGGGCGGTTCGTTCGTGGTCACCCCTTCGGGGATCACGGCGTCAGGCAATAGATAGATACATAGAATGTCAAGTGTCTGTGAAACATATTTTTTTTTATATATATTTTTATATTACCTGATTGGACTTCATGGTAATACCGCTAAGTCCTATCACTTGACAGCTAATTCCAATCACGTACCATTAATAATCAAAATATATATATTATTCCTATTCCCTTTAGTATATTATTTTGCAACATAAAACATACATTTCGTCTCATTTATTTCAAAATATAACCTCTATTTTGCCCTTAACCCTCCTGGCCCGGGCAGCATATTAAAAGGACACCGCGGCAGATGGGCAGGAACCCGGGTGTCCTTACCTGTCCAGTAAGCTTGAAAGCCTATTCAGCTTGGTCTGAACGCTGTGCGTCCGACGCATGTAAACAAAGCCGATCGTTGCGTCACCGCAACTCCGAAAACAATGAGACGTCGGATCAATGTTATTGTTGTGACGTCAGACGAAATTAGTGTCTGAAAATCTCCGATATTGTCAACATCGCGGAAAAATTCGCTCCACGGAAATGGTCATCACAACTGAACCAGTTGACTTAGAGAGCTCTACTCAACACTAGTCTACATATTGGAAACCGCACTACGTTTATACATGTGTGGGAAATTTCTAGCAGTTAAACTAAACCCAAATACGGTAGCCTAGGCCTAGACGTTTTTCGGCCAGATCGCCCGGGTAGCCCACACTGTCCTTTGGAGGACCTGCCCGGGCCAGGAGGGTTAATTAATGACAAAATTAAGCAAAAGGATTTTTTTGGAAAAAATAACCGATCCACCACTGTGGTCAACCGATTGAGCACTGTGGTCGACCGATCGACCACAGTGGTGGATCAGTGATCGGATACTAACACAACACATTATATACAAAAATATAGGTGCTAGGGAAATTATTAATCCTGTAAGACATGTAAAATTAAAAATAATAATATGTAGCATAAAGTGAAGCATTTTGAAAGGAAAATATTTTGTGATCGGATACTAACGCATCAAGGATTTTTGGTTTAGTATCCAATCACCTCTCCTTGTCAAACTCATTTGCAATATAATCAACTATCTTCATTTTCCATGTGTTATTCCAACATTCCACTACAATATAATATTATCATATATTTTGAAAAGAATAAATATAGAGATAAAATTTTTAAGCTGACAAAAAAAGTAATTTCCTTATGCGTTGCCGTAAGAATCGGAAGAAAATTGACAGTTGTTTACATTCGGTGTACGGTAGAAGCTAAACTATTTATCCATTTAATTTCTTTTTCTCACACAATACTTAGCTTTCATAGCTCTATATTCTGTATATAAGGTTAACACTGTATCTTTTATAGTTTTTACCCAATACTTAGCTTTCATAGCTCTATATTCTGTATATATGGTTAACCCGGCAAGCGCGATAGGCCTCACGGAAGGCTTCCTATAGGGAACGCGATAGGCCTCACGGAAGCAAGACCATAAAAAAAGCCTTCCATAAAAAAAAAGGGCCTATCAAAACAAAGGAATTTGTCTCTAGGTGAGATAATTCCCCTCCAGTACTCATCCATGTAAATCTCACCCACCCCCCTCCCCTCCTTCCCCACCTTATTCCCCCCTCCCTCCCCTCCTCAATTATCACCTATTTTCCCTCTTATTATCATCATTTATCGGTTATTTTTCTCTCCCGCGATAATGTAGCACAAGTGGGTTGCAGAAAAGATCGTTATGCAACACCCAGACACCGGCCCACACCGCCCCGCTCGTCTCAGTTACCTCACAGACAGCGAGAGAGGAGGGTTGCCTGTGGCTCTCTCTCGCCTGAGATTATGACCGGGTGGCCAATATCTTCGTTTTTCACCACCCAAATGCTTTTCCCATTTATTTTAGCACTGTTGAAGGTTCATATATACATCATATATGTAAAATAAAAGCATACCGAAAACAAATAATGCTCTATATTGTAAATATAACGAATTCTGTCAGAATCCAAGGCTAGAAATGCACAAATAACTACCCTAGCCCCTAGGTCTATTTCGCGCTTGTCAGGTTAATACTGTATCTTTTATAGTTTTGTTCGTAGCAGTTTTTTTGCACTAAAAACTGAAAGTGATTGGATACTAACACAGTGATCGGATACTAACGCTTCTAGCCTACATTTCAAAAGTTACCGGTACCAAGATTAAGCTTATAAAATGTATGTAAAGGCATGCATAACCGGTAATTTGCGGTACCGGTAGGCTACCTTAAAGGCCGCTGACACTGAACAACTGAATTTGCAAATTCTACTTTATTCAGATATAAAAAAAAAAAAGCCAGCCATCCGGCTGGCTCAGTTGATAGCGTGCTTGATTCTCACCTTGAAGGTCTCGCGTTCAATCCCCGCTCAGATTAAAAAGTTTTTCTGGGATACAGCCGGCGGTTACCATCTCCCCATGAGCAAGGGGGATGGGTAATGGTCTCTGGTAGACTAAAGAAAGCCAAGCGCTTGCGAATCCTCGAAGGAGGAGAGACGGGCGCTATATAAGTAACCAGAAGAATATTATTATTATTATGGTACACACACTTGAAATATATATCTCTTACAGCTGTATTTTTTTTATTTTTTTTTTTTTTTAAAGAGACAATGAACGGAGGAAGGAAAAACAGATAAAACAAAAAGGTCCATGTGCCTAAAGGCATCCTCCATTCATAAAATGTTTGTAACAACTGGATTTAAACATTTGTAGATTGTAAGTTTGTGGAAAGCAATTAGAGGGAAGTGAATTCCAAAGAGTAGTAGCTCTGGGGATAAATTAATTCTGATAAGCAGAAGTTCTGCATTGTGGAGGAGAAAGTGTAAATTCATGGGCGCTCTCAGCTGCCCTAGTTCTACGGGGAAAGATGTGGAGAGGTGGCACAATTGAAGCAAGTTCCTCGGAACAATTGCTGTGAAAATATCTGTAGAATAATGCAAGGGATGCAACATTTCTTCGCATGGATAATGTAGGAAGGTTCTGTGTGATTGCAGGGTTATTGATTAATCTTATAGCTTTATTTTGAATTTTGTCCAACTGCCTCAATGCAACCACTCCACTTCCACCCCACAGAGGTGAACAGTAATCCATCTGAGAACGCACATGACTTTTATATATCACGGCCAACTGCTTGTCAGTGAAGAATTCTCGAACTCTGTACAGGAGTCCCAGTTTTTTAGAGGCATTCTTAGCAATGCTTCTAACATAATGTGTCCAGCTCAAGTTAGTAGTTAATGTTACACCGAGAATGTCAATACTAGGGGAAGTGGGAATATTTACATCATTAAAAAATATATGGGAGTCAGTGAGATTCTGTCGGTTAGAAAATTGAATGTATTTGGTTTTCTGTGCATTAAAGGAAACTAGATTCTTTTGTCCCCATCCATTAATTCTAGAAAGGTCCTGGTTCAGAGAAATTGCAGTGTTTATTTTTGAATTTATAAGATCGGGTTGGGTGAAAGAATTGGTAAATGTGAAGGAACTGTGGAGTGTTGAGTCATCTGCGTAGGAATGTATTGGATTAGGAGTGGTAGATATGAGATCATTGATATGAATGAGGAACAGAATTGGGGCCAAAACTGATCCCTGGGGAACACCAGCATTTATTGAGTTAAATTGAGAATAAAGGCCATCTACCATTACACGTATTTTTCTGTTATGAAGATAAGAAGAAATTAGTGGAACTAATGATGCAAGGCCGTAGTGTGACATCTTCGACAATAAGGATTGATGCCAGACTCTATCAAATGCCTTTGATATATCCAGTGCTATTGTATGTGTTTCACCATGTTGGTCTGTAGCTTGGTTGATTTGATGCGTAAGAAGGCAAAGCATGTCTGCAGTTGATCGACATCGTCTAAAACCATATTGCCTATCACTGATTAATTTATTATTCTCAAGATGCTTAATTATGTGATTATTTAATATAATTTCAAAGACTTTACCAAGAGTGGAAGTTATAGCTATTGGTCTGTAGTTTGATGGATCTGAAGAGGCACCTTTTTTAGGAACTGGATGGATGTTTGCTTCTTTCCAGGGTACTGGGAAGCATGAGGTATGAGTACACAGACGGAAATTTTTTGCCAATACAGGAGCGAGCACCAAGGAGCAATTCTTAAGTACTATTGGAGGAATTTCATCTGGACCAGGAGCCTTATCTACTGAGAGATTCTGCAAAATAGTTTTGACATGTCTGGTGTGGATCTTAAGTGAGGGAATTTCAGGCGAATTAAAATTAAGTACATCTTGATTGATTTCATCTAAGGTTGAGTTGGTGGAGAAAATATCCACAAGAAGGTTAGCTTTACCTCGTGGGTCACTTACAAGATTACCAGTCGGAGATTTTAATGGTGGAATGGATGAAGCAGTAGTGAAGTTGGATTTAAATGAGTTAAGAGTAGACCAAAATATTTTGTTATCATTTGGATTATTTAGAAGTTTATTTGCCTGCTTGTGGAGAAAGTTTGATTTAGTTAGGTTTAATACAGTTTTGGCATGATTTCTGATGTTTCTAAAGTAATTAAAGGCTTCATGAGTTTTTGATCTTGTGTATGCATTGTAGGCTATTGCTTTTTGTTCAGTTACTCTAGCACAATTATGGTCAAACCATTTAGGTGAATTAGATCTTTTACTGTACTTTTGATGAGGAATAAAAGTTTCCATTCCAATTTTTACAAAATCTTGTATGTGGCTCAAGGTGGAGTGTGCATCATTAGAAAAGAAAGAGGTCCAGGGAATATCAATAAAGAAACCTTGAAGAACCTCCCAGTCTGCCCTATCGTAATGCCATTTAGTCACCAAAACAGGTTCAGAGTGGGAAGGTGTGGTAGGTGATAGACAGGTGGCCTGTATCAGACAGTGATCAGAAGATCCAAGCGGTGACCTCACTGTAACATCATCAATTTTCTGAATTGGTTGTTAAAAATAAGTCCAGTAGGTGGGAATTATGATTAGGATTATCTGGTACACGGGTTGGTTGGTTGACTAGTTGAGTGAGATTAAATGAGTCTGCAAATAGCTCACATTCAAGACCAGCATCATCAGTCCTGGCTGAATGAGTGAGCCATTCAACATTATGGACATTAAAATCACCCAACACAGTGATTTCAGAAGAAACATTTAAGTTGAGGACACCGAGTTGTGAGGACAGAGAATCAAAAAGACTTTGCTCTGGAGGAGTATTTGGGGAACGGTAGATGCAACATATGTATTTAAGTTTACCAGCAGAAATTAATTTGTATATAGAATAATCAATATAGGGACAATTGAAACTAGTAACCTCCTCCAGGGCAATTTCAGATTTTGCGAAGCAACATACACCTCCTTTAGGTCTGAAATTTTGGAGCAGTTGATAACCTGGAAAATTAAATCTAGACGTGTCAGATGTGGATGTTACTTGAGTCTCTGTCAAAAAAAGGAGAGTAGGGGATTCTGCTTGAAGAAATTGGTGTACAGAATTGATGTTAGAGTGAAGTCCCCTTATATTGCTAAAGAAAAAGCTGCACCGACGAGCAGCTTTGTATAGTTATTATATACCATACTTGGTCAATATATACATACAAACAGTACAATGGTTTAGCGTAATTTTCCATTAGCCTACATACATTGTAACGGCTCAAACGGGGTTGCCTTTCAGTAGTTGGAGTGTAGTACAATAAAGTCCCATCACAAGACTGTCCCAACATGCCATCACTGTGGCTGATGTTGGCATACCGGTAGTGCTAACCGCGCCTCAGCAAGACTCGACAAAGTCTCTACTGCAGTATCTGCAACCACACCAGCCTTAACAGTGCTACGACAAGACAGCACCATAACGAGACTCTACAATACATTAGACAACTTGGACTACAGAACAATAAAGTCCTGCCCCAACACTGGGCCAACATGCAAACACTGTGGCCCAGGGTGTCAAACCGGAACAATTTTGTTTGAAGGCTTGAATGAATATGAGGAGGAATACAAGAAAATTGACATAAAGTAGGCCTACTGTAGTATTGTTTTGGCCATTTTATCACTTCCAGACATAATTTGAACTATAAACCCCAATTTTATCTTTGCATATAATAATAATCGTCTGGTTACTTATATAGCGTCCGTATCTCCTCCTTTGAGGATTCTCAAGCGCTTGACACTTCTTTAATCAACCAATGACCATTACCCATCCTCCTTGCTCATGGGGAGACAGTAACCGTCGGCTATGTCTCAGAAAAACTTTTCAATCTGAGTGGGGATTGAACGCAAGACTGCACAATGTGAAGCACTGACGCTATCAACTGAGCCACCCGAACGGCTAAAAAGAAAGAACTTGGCTTTCGTTAGACATCCTGCTGTGGCTGACGGTGGTGTGGTGCCAAACAGCGCCCAGGTATGACTCTACTAGTAAAGTCTCCTGTAGCACCTTTCTGCACCACACCAGCCTCAGCAGTCAATAAAAAGACAGCGCTAAGATTAAAACTTTATTGCATAGTAATGGCTGTTGGTCCACAATGCTATTGCCATCCCCCTAATTAGTCGCCTTGTATGACACGCAGTAGGATGTGTGAGGCATATTCTTTTTTTCCCTCACCATAAGATGAAGGCCTCCTCACCCCCTGAGGTGAGGTCGGGTCAATTAGTCAATACAAAAGGGCAAAAACTATTTACTAGTAGGTTACCGGTAACTAGTTATCTTGACAGCCTTTGTTATGACATCATCATGGTAGTAGCTTACAACATTATTATTAACACCAGCAACACAAATAAAAAGATTTTGAAACTTTAGTCCTTTAAACTAATGTATACAATTAAATAATTATTAAACAACTACAGTCCTCCCTCGGGTAGCGCGGGTATATCGTACTGGGACCCCGCCGCGCTACGCAAACACGCGCTACACAAAGCAAAGAACTTATGGGATTAATTCTATTGCTTCTGACGACTTCCCCAAAGTCACCTTTTTGACCATTTACCACCCAATAACCTTACCAAATATGGATCAAACATTAGTAACAGACAACCTAACCCTATTTTACAGATCATATCTATGAAATGATGGGCTGGTTGATTGAGTTCCAACTCTCAACAATGAAGTCAATTCCCATTTTTATGTGGAATTGCTTCCAAAATTGGAACGAGTCTACCGAATCTGACGTCACGGCCGAGATATGGCGAGAGATGCCGAGCCCTCAGCCGACCACAGAGCGTGCTACATAAACAAAACAGTGTTAGATGCTGACTTGGCACGCTAGGGGTACCCGTGTTAGACCAAAACCGCACTGTCCAAAGCCGCGTTACCCGAGGGAGGACTGTATATACGGTAGGCTACTGAAAATATTATGTACCGTACTTATTTTTTTACCGTACTTATTTTTCATTGAACCTAACACATTTTTGCAATAACATAAATGGTGATAAAAATGTGAGGAACTTGTCTGCATACTGTGCATATTACTGTAAATAGAAAATATATCGATCTTTCATCTGTGATATCCATTAGCATATAGTACCGGTACAAAGCTACGGTACTTATAGTGTACACCTGCTTTATGTAATTAGTTTTCTTATTAATACGAGTATCTCATTACTGTAAGGTATGGTCAGTTCAGTTTCCACTTGAAATGTAAATGGTAGACTAATACAATCCCTTCCCCCCAGGTGGTAAGGCCCCTCAGGGGTTAAGGGGGCCTTCATCTAATGGTGGAGGAAAAAACAATAGGCCTATGCCTCACGCATACTACTGTGTGTCGTACAAGGCGACTAATAGGGGGGATAGCGATAGACTTGTGGATCAACAGGCATTACTAGACAGTAAAGTCTTTATCTTAGCACTGTCTTGGTATGGCACACTGCCGAGGCTGGTGGGGTGCGGATAGGTGCCACAGGGGACTGAGTCTAACCTGGGAGCCGTTTGGCACCACACCTGTGTCGGCAACAGTGTTTGCATGTTGGGGCTGGATTTCATTGTTCTATAGTCCAATTGCCTAATATACAGTAGAGTCTTGTTATGGTGCTGTCTTTTTGTAACACTGTTAACCCTCTCGCATCCAGTAATTATCTAACTTATGGTAAGACCTTCTCTAATTTGCCATGAAATGTCAGGCTGGGCGAGTTTTCGAAGCCTTGTGTTTTTCTGTATTTTCATCCACCAGAATGCTGTTTATTGTGATGTATCATATGTCAATGGAAAGAGGAATATTTATAGTACATGATAAAAAAAAAAAAAAAAGTAAATAAATCGAAATATGAAAGTGTAAATGAGTCCGGAATACAATTATTTCCCATGCAATTGTCTTCACACCGTCCTAGCTCTAAATTGTGAGTGATGACCATATATTTTGTTTGCTCAAATAATAGTATTTTTTCTCCTCTGTCCAAATCTGAAAACAGAAATTGTTTATCTTCAATAGTTCTCAAGCAGTGACCGAAAAAAGAAAAAACAAATTGATTGATATGGTTTATAACATTTTCTATTTATTTCGTTGCTACGAAGTGTATGGTTTTAAATTTAGGCTGTATGAATACGGCAAATAATGCTGATGAGTATAAAACAAACTAGAAGTTCCTAGGACAAATACTTTTTGCGCTATGAATATTTGAAATGAAGAGCCAAAATGCGAATATTTATGCTTCACCCATCTCTGTTCCGGCGATGCTAGCCTGGTTCCGAGCTGTTCCCCACCTCGTGGTTGCATTATTTGCTCGGATACGTATATAACTGTATATATCACCAGAATCGAAAAATTGTGCTCTTTTCAATGGTGAAAACAAAAATAATATAGCCTAATTGGTTCGCGAGCTATGCGCAATTGTTTCCATGCAGTGACCGAAAACAACAAAAATAGATATGGTTTAAAAAAATTTCGATTTATTTCGTTGCTACGAAGTGTATGGTTTTAAATTTAGGCTGTATGAATACGGCAAATAATACTGATGAGTATAAAACAAACTAGAAGTTCCTAGGACAAAAACTTTTTGCGCTATGAATATTTGAAATGAAGAGCCAAAATGCGAATATTTACGCTTCACCCGTCTCTTTTCCGCCAATGCTAGCCGGGTTCCGAGCTGTTCCCCACCTCGGCATTGGTTTATTTGCTCGGATACGTATATAACTGTTTATATCACTGTCATCGGAAAATTATGCTCTTTCTAATGGTGAAAACAAAAATAATATAGCGTTATTGGTTCGCGAGCTATGCGCAATTGTTTCCATGCATTGTTATTGTTATGTAAATATATGAGAATGTTTATACAGTTGTACAGTATATCTTTGCCACAATGTACAACATTTATATAAATATATAAATATAATATATATATATATATATATATATATATATATATATATATATATATATATATATATATATATATTATATACGGTATATATATATATATATATATATATATATATATATATATATATATATATAAAAATAAATGAAATAAAAATATAAATAAAATGAAATAAATCAAATCAAATAAATAAATATATAAATAAAATAAAAATGTAATAATAATATAAATACTCGATTATGGGCCTTGGGCTTGCTCGGGCCCTTGGGGCTGATCCGCTAGACACCCTGGGGAACAGGAATAAAAAAAAAAAATATATATATATATATATACCGGGTATATACGGTATATATATATTTATATATATATATATATATATATTATATATATATACATACTGTATATATAAATAAAATAAATAAAATAAAAAATATAATAATAATATAAATACTCGATTATGGGCCTTGGGCTTGCTCGGGACCTTGGGGCTGATCCGCTAGACAGCCTGGGGAACAGAAATAATAAAGAAAAAAAATATATATTGTGACGCACCCAGTGCGTGGCAACGCAACCTGATTGTACTCCTTGGTACTCCACTGTACCGCCCGTACCACTGTACCGTGCTGGCTACCGTCAGCAGCTATGTATATTGAGTGTGACAACTTATAACTATGTTCTTTGTATCTCTGCAAAGGTCTCGTCATGTGCTAACCAGTGGTGGGTTTTGTTTTAAGCCATGTCGAGACCTTCCATTTAATATGTAGTATCAATAGAGAAGTTGATAGATAAGACAATGGGAGTTCAGAGAGAGAGAGTGAGTTAGGCTTCAGAGCGAGAGGGTAGCAACGCGCCACGCTGCCGGGGGGGTGGTTGCCAGACGTATTGACTGGTTGGCAGCCTTGCGCTTATAGCTGGGCGCGACAGGGTTGGTAGTCCATTGCCGCCTGCCTATGCTGCCTGGGCTGCCCATGTTGTCGTACAGCACATTGCCTGGAGGCTCGCTGTGTGTTCCATGATCAGGTTGCCTAGAACCTTTGAGATTCTAACATCCCTTGCCCTCTCTCCCAACTTCTCACGGTTGCACTCTTTCTCTCTGACGACATTACTCTCATTTCATTCTTCTCTCTATTTAAATGCATAACCTTCCCTTGAGGTCCTAAAGGAGTTTCAGCACTCACACCTCTCGTATTACTCTTAGGACAAGCATATATTTACATGTATTAGATTTAAGGGGTTAATGTGAACAGCGATCTTCTTGATGAGGATAGTTGGTGAACGTTCTACATGTTCACGAGTTATATGCCCCGCTCATCATCCAATTTGTGACTAGACTGGTGCCATGTGTAAGAGCCCGACCATGCCCAGGAGTTGTCTGTAGAGGGGCGAGGACTTAGCCTTGATTTGCATACCGAGCCAGGAGCGAGTGTAGTACCAGAGACTACAGCTCGCTCGTAGTGCCGGTATAGTAGAGTAACGTAATTTATCTGTCCTTGTGTTCTCTACAGTCTTTTCCTGGGTTCTCGCTTTCGGTGCTGGGACTCGTTGTTCCTGTGACTTGGCCTGCTAGCTAGAACACATGGGGATGATGAGTGGGATATATCTTTATTTTACTATGCATTGCAGCTCTCTTTAAGTTTATGTATGTAACACTTTACAATACACATTACTCACACACAAGACAACACTATTAATACTTTCATGTATCAATTAACTGCACTGTCGTTTTGCTGCTGTGTCCGGAGTTCTGTTGCGTAGGGCGCATACGGACTCAGAGGGGAGACAGAGTGAGAGAAGCGAAGTAGCCTATGCGGTAGTAGGCTACCGGCGCAGTACTGTTGCCTGCAACCTTTTAGTTATTCCAAGTATAGATTCATTATTATAATAAGTGACTACTATTTATGTTCCTTCCATGTGTATTATTAGGTATCTACTGGATCATGAACATCTTGTATGCTACATGCTAGTGCATGTTAGTAGGGGACAGTTATTCTAGTGCACGCGCTTTCAAGTAGGCGTGTACATTTGTCATTTAGCATTTCACTGTCATACCTTTAGCCTGCTTCTATTCTACATTATTAGAGGCTTAATATTAACGTAGTTTCTTGAGTATTGCATTTCTTTAGTAATAACGTAACCTATAAATGTCTGAGGGAGTTTAGCCTCATAGCCTACCCCTGTTGTACACTTTCGCCGAGTTAAGGTACCTCGTTACCATAGACGATAACTCTGTAGGGCGTTGGTGCTTTTGTTGTCTGGAGCATATAGTATTTGGGACTGGAATCGAGCGTGTCGTTGTCACATAAGCCATTTCTGTCCTACGATCAAGAATCCCGAATATGTATTGCCGATCCAGCCGTAACAATATATATACATAAAGGCGGATGTTGTGCATATGTGCACAACAAACTCACTTGCTCTCGTGTTCCCGATTTCGACTCCTCTGAATTCTCAACTTTATGGCTCAAACTTTCCTGTCATTCTCTTACTAAATATTTCTGTGCTGTCTATCTTTCCCCTAACTCTACCAACTTTCCCAAATTCTTTGACTATCTAAACTCTACAGTGGAACACATTCTATCCATTTCTCCTTTCTCAGAAATCTCCATCTTAGGAGATTTCAACGTTCACCACCGCCAATGGCTCTCCTCTCACATTACTGATCCACCTGGTGAACAAGCCTACGTCTTCTCTATCATAAATGACCTAGAGCAGTTAGTTCAGCAACCCCCCCGTATCCCGGATCGCATCGGAGATCGGCCCAACATTCTTGACTTGTTTCTAACTTCTAACCCTTCTTCTTATACTGTCGATCTTTTCTCTCCTCTGGGCTCCTCCGACCATAAACTTATCTCTGTCACCTGTCCTATCTCTCCAGTACGGCCACCCGATCCTCCTAGCCGGCGGCGCTTGTGGCACTTTGGCGCTGCCAACTGGGAGGCTCTCCGGCAGTACTTCTTTGATTTCCCATGGAATGATTTCTGCTTTCGTGGCCGGGGACCCTCGGAGAGTGCTGAACGCATTACCGAGGTAATCCTATCGGGCATGGAAGCATACATTCCATTCTCTTTCTCTCAGACTAATGCTAAAAAATCTTGGTTTACTCACGCCTGTTCTACTGCTGTCCGCAATAAGGAGGAAGCATTCAAACGGTACCGACGTCTTAAAACTCAAGACTCTCATTCTTCTTATGTTTCTGCCCGGAATCAAGCCAAATCTGTTCTTCGACTTGCCAAACACTCTTTCATCAATAATAAATGCATTGTACTATCCAACTCTAGCTCTTCCCAAGCTTTCTGGCATCTAGCCAAAAACCTCTCCAACAATTTCTCTTCCTCGTCTTTCCCTCCCCTTTCCCACTCTGATGGCACTACCATCACTTCTTCCTCTGACAAAGCTAAACTCTTCGCTCAAACTTTTGCTAGAAACTCCACCTTGGATGATTCCGGTGCTATTCCTCGCTCTCCGCCCTCCTCTCTCTTACTTATGCCTAATATCCTAATCTCTTCTAAAGATGTACTTTCTACCCTCTCTGGGCTTAACACTAATAAGGCGTACGGTCCAGACGGTGTTCCTCCTGTTGTTCTCAAAAACTGTGCTTCCGTGCTGACTCCCTGCCTAGGCAAACTCTTTCGTCTCTGTCTATCCTCTAACGTCTTCCCTTCATGCTGGAAGTTTGCTCACATTCAACCTGTCCCAAAGAAGGGTGACCGCTCTCAACCCTCCAACTATCGTCCAATTGCTCTCATCTCTTGTCTTTCTAAAGTTTTTGAAACTATTCTTGCTTCCAAATTTCTTAAGCATTTCTCTTCTCATAATCTGCTCTCAGATCGCCAGTATGGCTTCCTTAAGGGTCGCTCTACTGGTGATCTTCTTTCATATCTTACTAACTCTTGGTCATCCTCCTTTCGGGACTTCGGTGAGACTTTTTCTATTGCACTAGACATATCGAAAGCCTTCGATAGAGTCTGGCATAAATCTTTAATTTCTAAACTACCCTCCTTCGGTTTCTATCCCTCCATCTGTGCCTTTGTCTCTAATTTCCTTTCCGGCCGTTCCATAGCCGCGGTTGTGGACGGCCATTGTTCACTTCCTCACCCTATAAACTCCGGTGTTCCTCAGGGCTCTGTCCTATCTCCTATTCTCTTTCTAATTTTTATAAATGATCTCCTTAACTGTACCTTAATTCCCATCCATTCATACGCAGACGACTCAACCTTACACTACTCCATTAGTTTTTCAGAACGCCCCAGCCAGCAATTCCTCAACGACAAACGTAATGAAGCCATAGAACTCTTAAATTCTGATCTAAATACTATTTCCAATTGGGGCAGAGAAAACCTTGTTAACTTTAATGCTTCCAAAACCCAATTTCTCCATCTATCTACCCGTCAGGATCTCCCAGCGGACTATCCCTTATTCTTCAACAATACAAAAATCAACCCTTCATCTTCTCTCAATATTCTTGGTGTCTCTTTTTCTTCTGCTCTCATTTGGAAGGACCATATTACCAGTCTTGCTAAGGCAGCCTCCCAGAAGCTGGGTGTGCTCAACCGCCTTAGGGGGTTCTTTTCCCCAGCACAGCTTCTTGCTCTGTACAGGGGCATAGTGCGCCCTTGTATTGAGTATTGTTCACATGTGTGGGGAGGTTCCTCTCACACCGCTCTCCTAGACAAAGTTGAAAGGAAGGCCTTTCGTATCATTAACTCCCGTCCACTCACCAACTCTCTGCAATCTCTCTCTCTCCGCCGCAATGTTGCATCTCTCTCGCTATTCTATCGCTACTATAATAATCAGTGTTCCTCAGAGCTATCACAGTGCATACCACCTCCTTTACGTAGGGCACGTGGTACCCGTCTTGCAACTCAATCCCACCCCTACTCTGTGCAACTCTCCAACCCAAGAGTGAAACGTTACTCTCAAACTTTCTTCTACTCAACAGCTGAGCTCTGGAACTCTCTCCCAGAATCAGTCTTTCCCTCTTCCTATGACTTAAATTGCTTCAAACTCTGTGTGTCCAGGCATTTTGGCTCGAACGTCCCTTGATTTTGGCCCTGTCACTCTTTCAACTATGGGGGAGGCACTCGCTATAGGCAGTAATGCCTTTTGCCTCCCTCAATCACATAGAAAAAAAAAAAAAAAAAAAAATATATATATATATATAATTATATATTATATATTATACTGTATATATAAATAAAATAAATAAAATAAATAAAATAAAAAATATAATAATAATATAAATACTCGATTATGGGCCTTGGGGTTGCTCGGGACCTTGGGGCTGATCCGCTAGACACCCTGGGGAACAGGAATAAAAAAAAAAAAAAAAAATATATATATATATATACCGGGTATATACAGTATATATATAATATAATATATATATATTATATATATATATATATATATATATATATATACTGTATATATAAATAAAATAAATAAAATAAAAAATATAATAATAATATAAATACTCGATTATGGGCCTACGGGTGGATGGGACTCGTTAGCCTTGGTCGGCAACTCATCTAGGGGAGACAACCTTATACAAATCCGGGTGGATGGGACTCGTCAGCCTTGGTTGGCAACCTGTCTAGGGGAGTAAACCTGATACAAATCCGTACTGCTTACCTAAGGGTAAGGCAGGTTAGTGGATGGATTAGCCGGACACCACTGTAGAAAAATAGTGCTAACAAGATACACAGAGGGCCTCGGAGTCGGACGGATCCTGAATTGAGTGGTCAATCCTGTAAGTCCTTCACTAAACTGGCTCGGGTTGTCCCTCTCACAGGGAATAGGTCCGCTTGGGGGCATTCTGTGTATGGCCACCCTCGTAAGGGGAGTAAGGCGTCTGGCAATAGATAGATAGATAGATGGGCCTTGGGCTTGCTCAGGACCTTGGGGCTGATCTTCTAGACACCCTGGGGAAGAGGAATAACAAAACAAATATATACGGTATATATATATAAAATAAATAAAATAAACATAAATAAAATAAAATAAATAAAATAAAATAAATAAAAACTAATAAATCAAATATATAAATATTTAAATAAAATACAAAACATAATAATAATATAAATACTCGATTATGGGCCTTGGGCTTGCTCGGGACCTTGGGGCTGTTATATACTGTATATAGGCTATATATAATATATATATGTATAATTATAATAATATACTGTAATATAACTAAAATTCCATAGAGTACTTACCATACTTTCTGTAAGCATTCCTGTGACATCTTCGTGATTATAATGTATTTATTTCGTAGGCAGTATTTATTGATAAATATATTTGTCTTTCAAGCAAAAAATAGTGTAAAGTCATCAATGATACCTAGATAAAACTGCATCAATACTCAAGGGGTTAACCAAGATTCACTCCCCTCAGTCACCAAAAGTCACAAGTAACATCTTATATACATATATAGTTCGAATTATTCACTAAACACTTTCACTGGGTAGATGAAATAATCCATAATTGCCTGCCTATAGCTAGGCATGGTGGGCCAGAGGGAGGGAGCCCAGAATTTAAAGGGCCGGGACCCTGCCTCACAGTCTTGGGGCCGGGAAACTACTGACTTTACAGAGGCCCACGCTCCTCAGAGAGGGACGCTATGGGGTTGCTAGATATTTCCTTTTGTAACTTACTGATGCCTAACTTACCAGTCCAAATTGAGTCAAAATCGAGTCATAAACTTATTTTTGGCGAATATTTCTAACTTTCAGGTGGCATTATGACGCGATTGCGTCATACGACCACTCTTGGAGGGGTGGCGTTATGACGCGATCGTGTCCTATAGATGCGGGAGGGTTAAGGGGAGATATCCACTTGAGGGATTTTTTTCTTGACTCCTTTCTCCCTCATGTTTAGCCCCATTGCTTTTGATATTATAAAACGTTTGCCCCATTAGTTTAGCGATTTTAAGAACTTTCACCCCATATTAAGACCTTTCGTGCCATTCAGGTGTCAATTTTATCCTGGCGAGCGATAGCGAGCCTGTAATTTAAGAAGAACCGGATCTTGGCCGGGACATTTTTCCACTGAAAAATTTACAAATTTATCTTGAAAGGGACTCAAGGGGGTGTAATTTTAAGCTTGATGGAGGTCTAGGGAACACACTAAATATCTCCCCTTAAGGCTGGTGTGGTTGCAGATACTGCAGGTGCAAAAGTGCTGCAGGGGGACTCTGTTGAGTCTTGCTGAGGCACGGTTAGCATTATACCAACATCAGGCACAGTGATCACTTGGTGGGGCAGTGCTGTGGCGCGACTTTTGTGTACTACAGTACACTCCAACTACTTAACCTAACAAGTGCGCATGGGGGTAATTGAAAACGTCCCCCTGTGCTGACGTATTTGAGGTGTTTCCGTCACTAAAATATTCATTGTACCATTAATAGCATTAATAATTATCCATATGCGCCTATTATGGGTTGATTATAAAGGTATTAACCTGAAACAACAATAAAACGAGTGAAAACAGCGTTTGGATGGTCAAAATTGGAGATATAGCCCGCGAGTTGTATAATGTATGGGTGAGGCAAACTGCTTTCCCGCCAATTTCCCCCAAGGCCACTGAGACACAGTCGATCGATACTCTCTCTCTCTCTCTTGCACTCGCTTGCTATCAGTGATGACAACACCCTGCTTGCAACTCGCTAATGTTAGCACGAAAATATGCCTCAGAATAAGGGAATAATAGGGAAAATAGGTGATAACTGAAGGAGAGGAGGAAAGTGGGGAAGGAGGGCAGGTAGAGGACTGAGATTTTGCATGGCCCAGGGGCCAAAAAAAAATAAATAAATAATTTTTTTTTTTTTTTTTTTTTTTTTCGATGTCAAAAGTTGATTTTTTATTTTACTTACTCTCAAGAGTCTTCCCGCAGTCCGCCGGGGGAACTCTTAAGAGTCTCCCGCAGCTCCCGGGTTAAAGGCAACCCCGTCTGAACCGTCACAATGCATCTAATGGAAAAATAACGTTAAACCAATGTATGTATGTATGTAACTAAAAAGTATAACAAAATACTGTACCGGTATATGAGCATTATGTACGGTACGGTACCATTCAAGACACCTTCAACCCCGATTATTCACCATAACTACAATAATCCCTTCTTCATACATTAATATATATTACCGGTATATGCTAATGTGCACTACTATCAGCTTGGAGAGGTACCGGTACACCTTACTTACACATTTAATTGGATTGATTTGTAAATTCATCTCAAATAACTTATCAAAATTAGTGGCAACCCTGTGAAGTTCTTCCACACTTTATGCAAGCAGGATGGCATCACCCATATAGGCTATCTAGATACATGCCCGTATGTCCTTCACTTTTCCCGCCCACTAAACACTGCCATAAATGTGAGTGCCATACCGTAATTCTTTCATAGCGTAGATATCTATTTAATTCAGCTGGGATCAGGTTATAATAATTAAATAAAAACACAAAATATTTAATTGAGAAAATACATCCCACAAACTGGTATATCAATTTGTATGGGATTATATAAATGTTCCTTTAACCCGGTAAGTGCGGCAAGACATATAAGTTTCACTGGTGCGCTGCTGGAAGCCTTATATAATCCAAGGCCTAAATTTTTTTTTTTTAAATCAGCCCAGTATCAATTTTTTTTTGTATTGCCCCTTCCTTGGCCATGCCAAATATCACTCCTCCACATCCACTCCTTCCACCCTTCCCCCCCCCCCCCCCCCCCCCAAACCTTCGATTATCACCTATTCTCCCTGTTATTCCCTTATTCTTAGGTATGTATTCGTGGTAACATTAGCGAGTTGCTAGCAGGGCGTGGTCATCTATGTTACCAAGCGTGGGAAAGAGCGAGAGAGAGACTACCACGCAACAGTGTCTCTCCAGCCGTCTTCACGGCCGGCTGGCTGCCTGAGCCATACGTTACGTAACTCCCGGCCTCTATCGCCGATTTTGACCATCCAATCGCTGTTTCCACTTGTTTTATTGCTGTAACAGGTTATTACCTTTATAATCAACGTAAAATAGGCGCATAATTATGGATAAGTATTAATGATATTTATGGTACAATGACGATTTGAGTTTAGGAAACAGTTTAAATACCTCCGCACAGGGAGGGATGGCCAATATCCCACTTACGCAGCGGAGAGGTTAATCGATACCAGTAGGCCTATATAAACAAATAATTGTACAGTACTGGTACATATGAAAACCCAATGTTTATATGACAATATTATCAGTTTTGCATTCCTAGTAGGCCTATGTATTTTATTTATTTGTATTTCTAACATTTTGTATAGAACTTTGAGTACTCCAACTGTGAGTGCCATGTAAGGGACATGTATCATATTGTTCAATAAACATATGGCTGTGCTATTATCTTTCATAATCATGTAAACAATTTTGTTTTAAATTATAGTGTGATCTTCACTGTATTATACAGTACAGTACTGGTATATATATACTGTGTATTATATATACAGTACCTGTATACAGTATATATACCGGTATATATATATACCGGTATATATATACCAGTACAATATTATTATTATTTGACGCTGATAATATTATCACATACAGTACATTAATTTTCTTAACATGTAATTTTTTTTTTTTGGCAAAATGACTACACTCGACAATGATGATCCTTAACCCTCTCGCATATATGCATCAATAATTTTAGCCAACTTTCATTGAGCGAAGTATCCAACTGCCAGAGCAGTGGCAAAAGTAAGACTGATTAATGGATAGTATGTGCCACCATATGGTGTGGACGTGATTGAAAATTACCGTATTACCTCCTTCAAATTACTAAAACACTAATGCGTCCTCTGAGGGACGTAATCTAGTCAATTTGATTCTTATTTACTGTACTTATCTATATATATATATAACCCCCCCTGGGGGTTAGGGAATAGAATATGCCCCACGTGCCTTCTGCGTGTCGTAAGAGGCGACTAAAGAGGTTGGGTCGGTGGGCTTGCGACCCCCACCCGGAAAAAATATCTAAGCAAAAAAAAACGAACGAACAGCCTCGGATGCGGACGGAACCAACGTTGACGAACCACGACCGACTAAGGACATGCCTTCGGACATTCTGAGAATGGCTACATGGAATGTTAGTGGCATGAATGATGGCACAAAAGAGAGAGAGGTTCTGGAAGTGTTAGTGAATGCCAGGCTGGATGTATGTGGAATGACAGAGACCAAATGGAAAGGTTCAGATGTGAGAGAGTGGGAGTGTGGAATGGGTGTGTGTGCTGGAGTGAGTGAAGGAACAGCGAGAGAAGGTGCATGTTTGTTTGTAAGTAGCAAATGGAAGGAATGTGTAAGAGAGTATGGGTCTGTGGGTTCAAGGATTGTGTGGGTGAGAATGAAAGTAGGAATACAAATGTGGGTGATTGTATGCGTGTATGCCCTGACAGAGGATATACTTGAAAGAAAGAAAGAGGAGTTCTGGATGAATGTGGAGGCGTGCCTGGAGAAGTTTGACAAGAACGAAAGAATATTTCTGATTGGGGATATGAATGGTAAGGTGGGTGGTAGGAAAGTTGAGGGAGTGGTGGGAGGGTGGGGGGTACCATCAGAGGTGAATGGGAATGGTAGTGCACTTGTGGACGTATGTGTGGGGAGGAGGCTGTGGATAGCCAACACCTTCTTCCGACACAGAATGATCCACAGGTACACGTGGAAACGGATGTTGACGATGAAGGATAAGACAGTGGTGGAACGAAAGTCATTGATTGATTATGTATGTGTGGATGAACGAATGAAGAAATCTGTGATGGATGCTAGGGTGTATAGGGGTATTGGAGGGGGTCTGTCTGATCATTATGTAGTGGTAGCTAAGGTTAGGATACAAAAGAAGTGGGTGAGGAGAGCGGGAGGGAGGCGAGAGGAGGGTGGAATGGTGAGGAGGGTGGAGAGGTTGCAGGAGGAGGAAGTCAGGGAGGAGTACAGGAGAGCAGTGGAAAGACGACTAGGTGGGTTCGACCTGGAAGTTATGGAGGAAGTGGAGGAGATGAGCAAGGTGTTTAAGGAGGAGATCTGTGCAGCATGTGAGGAGGTGTGTGGAGTGAGGAGAAGAGGGAGGGGAGTGAAAGGTACAGCATGGTGGACAGAAGAGGTAAGAATAGCTGTGGAAGAAAAGAAGAAAGCATATAGAGAGTGGTTGGGTAGTAGAGGGAATGAAGATTCCGAGAGACAGAAACGAGCGAGGTACGTGGAGAGTAAGAGGGTGGTGAAGAGAGTAGTGAAGGAAAGTAAGAGAAGAGTAGATGAGGAATTTGGAAGGAATCTAAGTGTAAAATGGAGGGAGAGTAAGAAACTGTTCTGGAAAGAAGTCAAGAAAGTTAGGGAAGGTAGCAAGGGAAACAGTAAGGGTGTGAAAGATAAGAATGGGAGAATGCTAGCCGAGAAGCAAGAGAGAGTCGAAAGATGGAGGGAGTACTTCAGTGAGTTGCTAAATGAAAGGAATGAAGAGCTAGCAAACATAGCTGGATATGGTATGGGAGGAAGAAGAAGAGAAGTAGTGGAGGAGGAGGTGGGGATCAGGAGGTCAGAAGTGTGGGAAGCCATGAAAAGAGTGAAGTTGGGGAAAGCACCAGGAACAGATGGAGTGTGTGGGGAAATGTTGAGGTATGGTGGTGAGATAGTGATAGAATGGGTATGGAAAATGTGCAAACTAGCATGGGAGAAGGGGAGTGCACCCGATGACTGGAAGACTGGCATAATAGTCCCCCTATATAAGGGCAAAGGGGAAAGAGGAGTGTGTGGTAACCACCGAGGAATATGTCTTCTAAGCGTAGTAGGGAAGGTATACAGTAGGGTATTGATTGAGAGAGTGAGAGTGAGAACGGAGAAATGGATAGGCGACGAGCAGGGAGGCTTTAGGAAGGGAAGAGGATGTGTAGATCAGATTTTTACCCTGAATTGTGTTGTGGAGAAGTATCTGGAGAAGAAACAAAAGGTGTATGTTGCCTTTATGGACTTGGAGAAGGCCTATGACAGAGTGGATAGAGAAGGTTTGTGGAAAGTACTTAGAATATACGGAGTAGAGGGCAAGTTGCTGAAAGCAGTGAAGAGCATGTATGAGGGTGCAAAGGCGGCAGTACGTGTGGAGAGTGAGCAGAGCGAGCTCTTTGACCTGAATGTTGGTTTGAAACAGGGGTGTGTGATGTCCCCGTGGTTGTTTACTGTATATATGGATGGAGTTATGAAAGAAATACTATCAAGAGCAGTGGATGTTGGTGTATCGCTGAAAAGGGAGGGAATTGAGTGGAAGCTACCTATACTGCTGTTTGCGGATGATACAGTTCTGATGAGTGATAATGAATGGGAGTTGCAGGGTCTGGTAAATGAGTTTGGAACAGTGTGCGAAAAACGGAATTTGAAGGTAAATACGGGGAAGAGCAAGGTTATGGTCTTCGAAAGGGGTGAAGTCACAGAGTGTGAGGTGAAGCTGAACGGTCAGGCTATGGAGATCGTCAACTCTTTTAAGTATCTGGGCAGTGTGTTGAGTAAGGATGGGACTATGGATGAAGAGGTGCGGGAGAGGGTACAACAGGGGAAGAGGGTTGTAGGAACGCTAAAAGCAGTAACAAGAAATAGGGTGGTCAGTATGGAAGTGAAGAAGTCCTTGCATGACAGTGTGGTAATCCCGACACTGACTTACGGAAGCGAAGCATGGACGTTGGTTGAGAGACTCAGACAAAGAGTGAGAGCAGTGGAAATGAATTACTTAAGGAGTGCGTGCGGAATTACATGGAGGGATAGACAGACTAATGAGGAAGTAAGAAGGAGGTGTGGTGTGGAGGTAGATGTGCTGGAAAGTGTGAAAAGGAACAACTTGAGATGGTTCGGCCATATGGAACGTATGGAAAGCGAGAGAATGACTAAGAGGGTGTACGAGAGCGAGGTGGAGGGACAGAGGGGGAGAGGCAGACCGAATATGAGGTGGAAGGATGGAGTGAGAAACTACATGAATGAAGGCGGTGCTGGTTGGGGGGAGGGGCGTCGACTGACTGGGGACAGAGGTGCATGGGGGCGGTTCGTTCGTGGCCACCCCTTCAGGGATCACGGCGTCAGGCAATAGATAGATAGATAGATCTATATATAGAGGGTGCATTTCGAATCACAGGTTCACATTTGGTGACCTACTCCAACTCGAAGAACTTGAAGCGCATCCCTATGTGCGAGAGGGTAGATTTTCCATTTAACTCTTAAAAATAAACTATTTGTAGATTTTCCCTTGAGTAGCACACACATAGCCTACACGGGCCAGTACTAAACACATACATCCCTGGGTGTAAATGGATATCAATATAAAATGTTGTTGCCAGTTTTGGACCGATGTATTTTAAATATCAGCTTTTAAGGTACAGTACTTTGTCCAATATAGGACAATTTGGTGTTGGCATGATTCCGGTCTCCCATCATCAGTACTACACATGGGCCAGTTACTAGGCCCATACATTTCACTGTGAAAATGATAACTTAAATAAATTGGGCCAAACATGAGTCAGATTTATGGTTAATGGCAAAATATAGTTATAATCTATAATGGCATGATTACGGTTCTTCCTCTTTTGTCCAGATTAAAACTATTATAGAACTGTTATACAAGCTGATATAAAAATTGAATTAGGCGAATACTGGCACCTAGGTTTAAGATTGTTGGTCGAATGTAGTGCAAATTGGAGTCGGCATGACTTCTGTTTCCCCTCATCGGTCCGAAACATCGACCACTACTGGGCACATACCGGTACATATCCTGCTGTGCAAACGGATAACTATATTAAATTGGGCCAAAGCGGGCAATCGGAGTAAAGGTTATCAGATTTATAAAGTTAAAATTGACATTGGCATGATTCAAGTTCACTGACATGGGTCCTGATTAGGGCCAACATTGAACCAATAACAATAAAAATATACTGAACAGTAAAACTTCGCTGTTTCGGACCCCAAAGATCCTGAAATCCGGCAGAACCGGCATCTGTTGGACCAATACAGGCAGCCAGCTTAAAGATTAATGGCACAATGTAGTAAAAACTGCTGTCAACATGATTCAGGTTTACCTTTATTGGTCTGAAACACGGGCCAGCACTGGGCCCGTACATCCCGCTGTGCAAACGGACAACGGTAGCAAATTGGGCCAAAGATGGCAATCAGAGTTTAGGTTATCAAATCAATAGAATGAAAATTGTTATTGGAATTATTATGGTTTCCCGCAATCGGTTCTGAATGTGGCCAATATTCAACCAATACAGACAGCCAGCTTCATAACAGTGACATTATTAACACTGTTGTTTTTATCCCCTTTAAGGGATATTGGCACAATGTAGTAAAAACTGATGTCATGAATCAGGTTATCCATTATTGGCCCATTTACCGGGCCAATGTTGTTCCATCGAATGCCGGGGTGCAAATGGTAAACTAAAATGAAACGGAGAGGTTCTGGCAGTTATTGGCCCAGTACAGCATAGAGTGAATCGGCACATGCAAGGTCTTCCATCATTGGTCCAATGCTGGCAGCTGACATTTGATTTACTAGGCCACTTAAATACAACATTAATTGGCATGAATATGGTGATCATGCATAGGGCCAAAATATCTTGGGTTTCTGAATACCGGTATTTGCATAAATCAAATGGGCCGATATTGGCCGACAGATCTAAAGGTATCGGACCAATACAAGACAACACAGTGCTGGCCTGATTACATGGCCCAAATAATCAGGGATTCATTGGCCAACTTCAGGCAGCTACATTACACATTATTATCACAACATGTTAACATTGATGTCAGCACAATTATGGTTATCCACCATTGGCCAAGTTACCGGGCCAATGTTGTTCCATCAAAGGCCGGGATGCAAGCGGTAAACTAAAATTAAACGGAGCGGTTCTGGCAGAGTTATTGGCCCAGTACAGCACAGAGTGAATCGGTACAAGCAAGGTCTTCCATCATTGGTCCAATGCTGGCAGGTGACATAATATTTACTGGGCCACTTAAATACAACATTAATTCGCATGACCATGTTTCTCATGCATAAATAAATAATAATAATAATCTTCTGGTTACTTATATAGCGCCCGTCTCTCCTCCTTCGAGGATTCGCAAGCGCTTGGCTTTCTTTAGTCTACCAGAGACCATTACCCATCCCCCTTGCTCATGGGGAGATGGTAACCGCCGGCTGTATCCCAGAAAAACTTTTCAATCTGAGCGGGGATTGAACGCGAGACCTTCAAGGTGGGAATCAGGCACGCTATCAACTGAGCCAGCCGGACGGCTGGGCCAATAGGGCCAATGTATATTGAGTTTTGGTATACAGGTATTTAATTAAATCAATGGGCCGATATTGGCCGACAGATCAAACGGTATTGGACCAATATAAACAAAACAATGCTGGTCTGATTATTGTTTTACTGCAATGGCCCAATTAATCTTGGATGCTTATGAAATAACTAAAATACATTGGCCCACTTCAGTCAGCTACATTACAGGTTATTGGCACAATGTGTTAACATTGATGTCGGCACGATTATGGTTATCCACCATTGGCCAATTTACCGGGCCAATGTTGTTCCATCGAAGGGCGGGG
This sequence comes from Lithodes maja, assembly GCA_037953745.1. Lineage (NCBI taxonomy): Eukaryota > Metazoa > Arthropoda > Malacostraca > Decapoda > Lithodidae > Lithodes > Lithodes maja. The sequence continues at coordinate 35,630 of JBAKBP010013883.1, forward strand.
TGCAACCGGTAAACTAAAATGAAACGGAGCGGTTCTGGCAGTTATTGGCCCAGTATAGCACAGAGTGAATCGGCACATGCAAGGTCTTCCATCATTGGTACAATGCTGGCAGCTGACATTATATTTACTAGGCCACTTAAATACAACATTAATTGGCATGATTATGGTTATCATGCATAGGACCAATATATCTTGGGTTTCTGAATATTTGCATAAATCAAATGGGCCGATATTCGCTGACAGATCTAAAGGTATCGGACCAATACAAGACAACACAATGCTGGCCTGATTATTGCTCAAGTACATTGGCTCAATTAATCTGGGATGCTTATGAAATAACTAAAATACATTGGCCCACTTCAGTCAGCTACATTACAGGTTATTGGCACAATGTGCTAACTTTGATGTCGGCACGATTATGGTTATCCACCATTGGCCCAGTTACCGGGCCAATGTTGTTCCATCAAAGGCTGGTGTGCAAACGGTAAACTAAAATAAATTGGGACGGTGACGACAACAAAAACTACAGATATCGGACCGATAAAAGCAAATATTATAAGGCCGTTATTAAGACTATATCGGGCCGATTGTTCAATGTTTGCTGGAAATACATTGGCCCACTTCAGGCAGCTACATTACAGGCTATTGGCGCAATATGTTAACATTTGTGTCTGCACGGTTATGGTTATTTACCACTGGCCCAGTTACCGGGCCAATGTTGGTCCATCGAAGGCTGGTGTGCAAACGGTAAACTAAAATAAATTGGGACAGTGACGGCAACAAAAAATACGGCTATCGGGCCGATACAAACATAAATTATAAGGCCGTTATTAACTCTACATCCGGCCGATTGTTCAATGATTGCTGGAAATACATTGGCCTACTTCAGGCAGCTTCATTACTGGTTATTGGCACGATATGTTAACATTGGTGTCGGCACAAATATGGTTATCCACCATTGGCCCAGTTACCGGGCCAATGTTGTTTAATCGAAAGCTGGTGTGCAAACGGTAAACTAAAATATATTGTGATGGTGACGGCACAAAAAATACAGCTATCGGGCCGATACAACAAAAATTATAAGGCCGTTATTAACTACATATCGGGCCGATTGTTCAATGTTTACTGGAAATACATTGGCCGACTTCAGGCAGCTACATTCCAGGTTATTGGCGCAATATGTTAACATTGGTGTCGGCACGGTTATAGTTATCCACCATTGGCCCAGTTAACGGGCCAATAAAGTTCCATTGAAGGCTGGTGTGCAAACGGTAAACTAAAATAAATTGGGACGGTGACGGCAACAAAAACTACGGTGTTCGGGCCGATGCAAACAAAAATTAGAAGGCCGTTATTAACTATTTATCGGGCCGATTGTTCAATGTTTGCTGGAAATACATTGGCCCACTTCAGGCAGATACATTACAGGTTATTGGCACAATATATTAAAATTGGTGTTGGCACGGTTATAGTTATCCATAATTGGCCCAGTTAACGGGCCAATGAAGTTCCATCGAAGGCTGGTGTGCAAAGGGTTAACTAAAATAAATTTGGACGGTGACGGCAACAAAAACTACGGTTTTCGGGCCGATACTATCAAAAATTAGAAGGCCGTTATTAACTATTTATCGGGCCGATTGTTCAATGTTTGCTGGAAATACATTGGCCCATTTCAGGCAGATACATTACAGGTTATTGGCGCAATATATTAAAATTGGTGTCGGCACGGTTATAGTTATCCACCATTGGCCCAGTTAACGGGCCAATGAAGTTCCATCGAAGGCTGGTGTGCAAACGGTAAACAAAAATAAATTGGGACAGTGACGGCAACAAAAACTACGGTTATTGGGCCGATACTACCAAAAATTAGAAGGCCGTTATTAACTATTTATCGGGCCGATTGTTCAATGTTTGATGGAAATACATTGGCCCACTTCAGGCAGATACATTACAGGTTATTGGCACAATATATTAAAATTAGTCTTGGTACGGTTATAGTTATCCCCCATTGGCCCAGTTAACGGGCCAATGAAGTTCCATCGAAGGCTGGTGTGCAAACGGTAAACTAAAATAAATTGGGACAGTGACGGCAACAAAAACTACGGTTATTGGGCCGATACTAACAAAAATTAGAAGGCCGTTATTAACTATTTATCGGGCCGATTGTTCAATGTTTGCTAGAAATACATTGGCCCACTTCAGGCAGATACATTACAGGTTATTGGCACAATATAATAAAGTTGGTCCCGGCACGGTTATAGTTATACACCATTGGCCCAGTTAACGGGCCAATAAAGTTCCATCGAAGGCTGGTGTGCAAACGGTAAACTAAAATAAATTGGGACGGTGACGGCAACAAAAACTACGGTTATTGGGCCGATACTAACAAAAATTAGAAGGCCGTTATTAACTCTGTATCGGGCCGATTGTTCAATGTTTGCTGGGTCAGCTCTTCGGCCAGAGCAAAAATCTTCTCTGACAACTCTAACAACTTCCGAGACCTCGTTGACCCTTGCTTTTGAATGCAGTGCACTGGATTCAAATTGTCCATTCGAAAAGCTATTGATTTCCCCTGCAAGGAGGAGCCGTGAGTTTGAAGGAAAAACATAGGGACTAAAAGCTCTTGCTTGTGGATATGAAAGTTCTCGTCTTGGGACCAAAGACCTTGTCATGCGGGAGCTGACAAGAATTTGTATTACATCTCGAGTACAAAAGGTTTGAATGCTGGAATTCATTGATAGTCTATTGGAGATCCCCAATCGGTGATTCTTAAGTTTTCCAATTGGTGCATTTGGTAGGGGGCACTGTTTGAAGTGCCCCCCCAAATCAGTTTAAATCAAATTTTTTAGTACATCAACTAAAATGGCACCAAAAGTTTCATGTTGGAACTGTGATTATCGATGTGACATTCTTAAGTCCCGATTTTGGTGCGGAACCCATTTAAGAACAACGTAAAGGGTGTGCTATATAGACATCTAAATCACATTTTGGGTACATCAATGAAAAATTTTGAAAATGTTCTTTAAACCTCACTGATTAAGGATCAATAGTTCTTAAGTGAAGAATTTGGTGCAAAACTAATTTAAGAACGACTTAAAAGGGGGTGCTACGTTCAACACATTTAAAGCATTTGTCAAGTTCATCAATGAAACTTGGTGGATGAATGAATTTATTCATCGATGAATTATTGAATTCATTTGTGTGGTAACAGCACCATAACAATCTTATGCTAGAGGTCATGAAAACAAACTTTTGCAATACAATAATAAATAATAAACACGATCCACACCTACTTTTGTCATCCATATCCATATCTTGTATTGATAATATCACTATAACGGTATCTTAAGTTAAAATCCACAAGAGAAACCATTAAAACTGCTGATAAGTCATTCATATAAATACAAGTTCTATTATTGTGTGACTTTATGTCTACAATGTGAGTTCACTAGGATTAGTAAAAGTATATGTATACCAGTACCAGTAATTATAATTACTGTATAAGACTTCCGCCTGAATAACAATATCTGTTGCACGAGTCTAGTCATCCTCATCCGAACTGTCTTCTTCATCTGATGATGCAATTTCCAGGTTATCCTCCTTTGGTCCGTACGTCCTCACAAGCTTCTATTCATGGTGCGAAACCCATTTAAGAACGACGTAAAGGGTGTGCTATATTGACATTTAAATCACATTTTGAGTAAATCAATGAAAGTTTGTGAATATGGTTCATAGGTAGCGCCAACGAACTTGACAATCATCTTGACCCCTTAACTTCTTATAACTCAAAATTAATTAAAACAATTGGGCTGAAATTCCTATAATTTGGGAGGAGTCCACCGGGAAATAGGTGTGGATATTTACACCCAGTTTGCTCGAGGCCCTTTTGAATTACGAAGAGGTCAGGGATCGAGATTTTTGTCAAGTTCGATGGCGCTACCTATAATAACTTTTAAAAATCAATGGCCTAAGTGAATTAGGGATTGTGTGTTGAGTAGCAGGACTGACAGGGGGCCGTGGAAGAGGGTGTCCGAGGTGACAGGGAACTATGGACGAGGGTGGCCGAGGTTATGGGTCAGCAGAGGAGGGTGGCCAAAGTGACAGGGGGCTGCAGAGGAGTGTGGCCGAGATAACAGGGGGCCATGAAGGAGTGTGGCCGAAGCGATAGGGGGATGAAGTTTCTGGACACTTGTTATCCTCTTGCTCCCATGTGTGGTTTATTTACGATAACTTCCAAGCAATTTATTCAGTCTCGGAAGAAATTAACTTGGACTCTATAGAGATATTTCCTAGAAGTGTGCTGAAGAATATGATCAAGAGTATGGTTTGGCGACCTATGACCTTAACGCTGCTAATCCGGCTATACAAATCCAGACAAAAGAGTCTCCTAGATTATATAACAGTTCTATCATGTAGGGGAGGTGTGGTGGAGTGGTCTTGCCACTGGCCTGGTAATCCAAAGGTCCCGGGTTCAAATCCCGATGTATCAATGGGAAGATATTAGTGGGATGGAATTTGTGCTGTACCTAGTATCAGTGCATTACCAGAAGCCCACCGAAACGTCAATAAAATACCCTCATTGTTCCCTGATTAAATAGCACTGTATGAATATTCCCATATTCAAAATATGCTATAGGGGTGCAATGCCTGGTGAGTTATCTGCTCAACAGGTGGCGTTGTGTGTGTGTAAGTGTGAGAGTCCGAGTGTAGGGAGTGAGACAGTGAAGCACGGGAACGAGGTGGCTTCAGAGATGGGGTCGTTTCGGGCCATGAATGAGCACCGTGCCTCATGTGAAGGCAAGATGGCAGGTGCTCGTTGTACTCATGTCTTCATGTGCTTCATTCATGTGCTTCACATGTCTCACTCCTTAGACTGGAACAAGACCTCACAGGCTTCACTGTTCATTGTAAAGCGGTGAATGTTAAGGCTCTCAGCCTATGCCCGAGAAGAAGTAAGTTGGAATATAGAAAAAAAAAAAAAAAAAAAAAAAGGTACTTTCCACATAGAAATGGTATTTTTTAAAACTGGATTTGCTAACAGAGACTGGAGTTCTTGCCCCAGGTTCTTTGAATGGGGTCCTCACAGGAAAACACTTCAACTGCTGAGAGGGTCCATCCTCTCCTTGCCCTTGCCTTTGAGAGTTTGCATTTTAAGGCATTTCTGCACATGCGTTACTTCAGTGGTACAGACCAATGTCCAATATCAACATAGAAGGAGAACCTTGCCTTGAGCTGGAGATCAGTACAGATCTTATCGAAAGGTGTGCCAGACAGTATGCTGAAAACACCAATGCAACACTCTCCGGAGCATGTGGATACTCCGCCCAGTTATGGATGATGTATGTGGGGTACATCAACTTATTCCATTTTATTCCATCAACTGGAAGAGCAATACGGATAAATGACTATGAACTATTCATCTATACACTAACACCAATCAATCATTGAGCTGTTCTTTGCCACAGCGTATGTCAACTAATCATCATCAAAGCTGATGCCTCACTTCCAGAGAAAGCACCATAAAAGGAATGGCCATTACAGAAACTGCCTCCAGGCTCACAAACATTCCCCGACTGACCACTCCACGGTGTCATTTTCACTAAGTGAGTTATGACCATTAACCCCTTCTGTTCCGCCGATGTCTTTGTAATTTTATTCTGGCTACTATTAGACAATTTTATTCAGTTTATAAAATGCCTCCAGCAATTAACAGGCTTCAAACTATCTCACTTAACCCTTTTTACTACCACAGATCTTCTTAAGCTGCACAAGAGCATCTCAATATAGCAAGCATATATAGAAAAGACGTCGCCAATACATAAAGGGTTAACACTGAAGTAGCACACCCAGAGCAGTCCCTTACCCGGACGGCAGTTCCACCACTGATTTGCTATTTTATTTACCTCAGTGGGGCCCTGGCTGAAAACATACCAAGCACAAAAATTTTCTGAAGATAGGATCCAGTTGTCCACTGCTCCACAAGCTGATTGCACCACCAAAGTAGCGGGTGGTGGGGTCGCCGCATCCCTACACCAGAGAGAGAAAGGCCAACTTGTGCCAGTGGGCTGTGAGACACTAGGTAACCATGGGGCACATTTTTATGGCCCCACTGCCTTCACCACTCTCAGGAAAAAACCTAGAATTAAGAATGATGATAAAGGTACAGTCAGAACTGTCTATGGGAAGTAGAGGACACCAACCCTTACTCTGACAAAACCAGCCCACTACATGCTGGCTAACAATATATCAACTGGACTTGTTGAATATTTAATGACATACATCCTGGACTTAATGAGATCCTCAATCAAGGTGCATTCACAGTGAGGAGGACGGAACATGATATCAGCAGGATTCCTGTTGATTTGACATTGGAGCAGACCATCAATGCCGATGACGCAATTCGACTGACAGGAATCACCTCCTTCACAAATAACTACTCTGCACAACTTAGATGGATGATAACGAAGGCTACCCGGGCATCATTCATCCATCTTCTTCAAGACATGCCTGGAATGATAACAAAGTGTCACAGTAGAACTCAGACCAAGACAAGTACAAAATCATGAAGACATCCAGAAGATGATCAAACAAATCTTTGACACAAACAATCCATATAATACCAACCATCCTCCAGATATACTTTACAACATCAGCACAGGAAACGGTACCAGTGAAGAAATCCATCAAAACCTCCCCATTATACCCACCAAAGGAAAAGCCAGACACAAGGAATTTATTGAGTCCTGTGAGAAAGATCCACAACAGTTTTGCTACCAATTGTCAAACCAAGGACACCAGAATTGCTGCCCTTAAAGGAATATGTGATCTGGTGGGCTGTCTCCCTGTCCTTGCTGCCAAGAAGGTACTTGACATGTGGCATATCCTCCAGAACACATTGATCCCTATACCTCTGTCCATGGTCATTCCAGACGAAGTAAAGGCAAAGGCTGATAAGAGTTCTCTCTTTAATATTTTGGAAAGCAAGGTAAAAGACCATGTCAGGCAAAATGAAGTTCGTGCTTACATCATAGATGAACAGTCCCTATTGCATAGCATGCCACCAAATTTACCTCTCCCTTACGGTAGATTAGCCAGAAGTATCCTCATCCAGAGCCTTAGAACACCAGCCAAGCACATTTGCAGTGCTTTTGATGCCTATCCACAACCGCCAATAAAGAACACTGAGAGGGACAAACGGGGAGCCGACAACAGAATCTTTTTAATCAAAGGGCCGAAGCATGAATGAGTGCCAAGAGATCTGAATGATATCCTCAAGCCCAGCTGGTCCTACAAAAAGCACCTCCCACAGTTTCTTGACAATAAATGGCAGGACCCTTCCTATGCAAAAAATTCAGGCATCATGAAGTCATCCTAGATAAATCAGGGGAATGTTACTGTTTCAAGATGAAAGAGGGTGTGGTCCAGCGTGACACAGTGGAAAGCTAAAGAAACAACTATGGGTCAGACACAAACATTTTGTCTGCATGCCATATCCGCTGACTGTGAGGATGACAACATAGTGTTCAGGGCATCCAACTCAGGTATTGCAGTGATACTGTTGCCTCATTGCCATAAATTTCAGTCAAGAATGTGGATAGATGTTGGAACTGCTTCAAAGAAAAATTGCGTACATCAGCGCGACTGCAATATAAAAGGAGATTGGACCAGATCTTTGTGCTGTGTATCCAGCCTTCCATGCATTCACGGGACCAGACTACACAATGTTCTTTGCGCAAAAAAGGCAGAGCCAGATCTTTCAAAAGTCTGGACAAATGATGGGACTACCAAAATTCATTCAGTCATGGTACGAAGCACCGTAGCTTCTTATACCACCAAAGCAACTCTTTTTGAAGGTCACAGTCACTATGTATGGAGCTAAAAAGAGTGCAAATATTAGCATGCATGAATAGAAGTTTGTGAAGACATACAGACCAAAGGGAAATGTAAAAAATTGCTAGCCAATTTGAGAGGCATAGATGCATGTTAACTACCACCTTGTGAATATGAGGTCAATACTAACATAAAGTGTGCATCGTTTGTCGCCAGCATGTGGGCAATAACAGATCATAATCACATAAAGCAGCATCCCACTGAAGACAAAGCTGGCAGTTCGTTGATGACCATTACAAACCTGTTTGGTTCGAAAGTGACCAAGTCCCTGTAGGTCTCATCGCAGAGGAAGGTGAATTAGAGACAATAGACAAAGAAGTGGAGTATAACCTGGAAATTGCATCATCATATGAAGAAGACAGTTCGGATGAGGATGACTAGACTCGTGCAACAGATATTGTTATTCAGGCGGAAGTCATATACAGTAATTATAATTATTGGTACTGGTATACATATACTTTTACTAATCCTAGTGAACTCACATTGTAGACAAAAAGTCACACAATAATAGAACTTGTATTTATATGAATGACTTATCAGCAGTTTTAACGGTTTCTCTTGTGGATTTTAACTTAACCCGGCAGCTAAGGGGAGACTCTTAAGAGGTTTTACTGGGCGACTGTGGGGAGACTCTTAAGATCCCCCCCCCCCCTTTAATTACTACCTATTTTCCCTGTTATTCCCTTATTCTTTGGTATATTTGTGTGCTAACATTAGCAAGCCGGTTGCAGGGTGTGGTTATGTGCCTAGCAAGTGTGTTGGCAGAGGTAGACGGTGGGGTGAGACTGTCAGTCATGCTCCAGAGCTTGCGAGAGGAGGGGTTGCCTCACTGTGCTCCACATTTCATGAATGGGCAGCTCCATCCATGTTTATTCGCGATTTTGACCACATAAACACTATTCCCACTTGTTTTATTGTTGTCACATATTACTATCTACATATTAAACATAAAATAGGCGCATATGGATAAGTATTAATTATATTTATGGTAAATTAACGATTTTAGTGAGGAAAGAGTAAAAATACATACGCACAGAGGTATGGTGTATACTACAGGGGCTGCGCAGCCCAGAAGTTAAAATACCGTTATAGTGATATTATCAATATAACAAGATATGGATATGGATGACAAAAGTAGGTGTGGATCATGTTTAATATTTATTATTGTATTGCAAAAGTTTGTTTTCATGACCTCTAGCATAAGATTGTTATGGTCCTGTTACCACACAAATTCATTAAATAATTCATCCATGAATAAATTCATTCATCCATGAATAAATTCATTCATCCACCAAGTTAAATTGATGAACTTGAGAAATGCTTTAAATGTGTTGAACGTAGCTAGTTGTTCTTAAATTAGTTTTGCACCAAATTCTTCACTTAAGAACTATTGATCCTTAATCAGTGAGGTTTAAAGAAAATGTTCACAAACTTTCATTGATGTACTCAAAATGTGATTTAAATGTTTATATAGCACATCCTTTATATCGTTCTTAACCCAATGAGCCCCAGCGACGCAAACAGTGCGTCGGCAATGTATGTAACACTAAACCCCAGCGACGCAGACGTCTGCGTCAGTGTCACTCCGGTCTCAATTACTCTGGTTCTATGGCACCTAGAGGGCTCAGATTTGTATGGGAACTGTGTAAGTATCCCACGCACCCATGCCGATGGTTCAAAACTCTCAAAGTCTAACCGTGTGCGCGTGAGCGTGCAAAAACATGTTTTTTTGGGGGAAATTGCCTTCAATTTTTTACTCTTGTAAAATCCGTTTTCGGGGGCTCCGTAGGACCATTTTTTGAGCTTTTTGATCGGTTTTTCGTGGTTTTTCCTTCATTCCTAACCCATTCGCTATTGTTTCTGGGAAAACAAAAATCAGAATCAGCCGGTCCTGGGTGGTACATTTATAAATATTTAGCTGGTACTCAGCGGGTTAAATGGGTTTCGCACCAAAATCGGGACTTAATCGTTAACTGGCGGCGCGCAACCTATGTCGAGTGAAATCAATTTGGACTATGTGGCGGTGCATGACATCTATCGACGCCATTTTCAGCATGTAATGTTGCTGAGAGAGAGAGCTGAGCGGTGCGACGAGCGTAGCAACCCTATGACTGCTCCCCACCACCGCGGTGGACGTACTGAACTGTATTCTACCTTCCTCCCTCTCCTCGCACTCGCTACACAGGGAATTATGTAAGGAAATTACCTTATTTCAGGGTTTTTGCACTCGTGTTGCACTCGTGTTGCAAGAGAACCAGTGGTCGTACAAGGATGGTTCTGGTGTCATTGGAAAGCTCTGTTTACGCCCTTTCAGGGATAGATACTTGTTTTACACTCTGGGTCTTATTTAGGCATGAAAATGATCACATAAACAACCTATTTATGGTAAAACAAAAAAACGCTGTGCGGTACGGTCAAATAGACCGCCTACGCCGCCAATAAGGTGTTAAGAATGTCACATCGGTAATCACAGTTCCAACATGAAAGTTTTGGCGCCAGTTTAGATGATGTACTCAAAAATGTAATTTAAACTGATTTTGGGGGGCACTTCAAACAGCGCCCCCTACCAAATGCACCCATTGGAAAACTTAAGAATCACCGATTGGGGATCTCCAATAGACTGTCAATGAATTCCAGCATTCAAACTTTTGTACTCGAGATGTAATACAAATTCTTGTTGGCTCCCAGAATATTGCCCTTGATGGCCTAGGCTCGACTGATCTATCTATCTATCTATCTATATGCTCAGGCCCAATCCCCATTTTGGGGGTAGCCGACTCAAGACAGAGCAAGAACAGGGAAAACACAAAAACAACATAAAATAAAAAATAAACACAGATAAAAAACACAAACTCTCACACATCCAGGTCACCCAGGAGAAGACCCAGAGACCCGGGTTACCAAGGTCGCTCCAGCACTCCCCCGGCCCCTGACCACCCGGAGAGGTTCCGATCTCGGCAGGCAGACATGCAGCAGAGCCAAAGCCACAAGCCCTCCCACCACACTTCCAGGCACACCCTTCATATTAATCGTCTCCCCGGGCCAGGCGCCTGATGGACTATTATCTAGTCCAACTTGCGCCCGACCCCTTACTCCAAATGACCACGTGTTCACTCAACTATTCACAAGCATTCTCCATTCACTCCTGTCCACCACCACTTCCCCTGCCTGATCTATAGTTATTCCTCTATCATCCAAAGCCTTTCTTACAAAGTCTCTCCATCTCAATGGGGGTCTTCCTGCCCTTCTATCTCCCCTTGTACCTGACTCACATATTCTCTTTGTAAGCCTTTCATCTCCCATTCGTTCAACATGACCATACCAGCTCAGCACCCTTCTGTCCACTCTGGCTGACAAATGTTCCTGCTGCCCCACTCTCCTACGTATCTCTTCATTCCTCAATCTGTCTCTACGAGTAACTCCACACATACTCCTAAAGCAGCTCATCTCCATCACATCCAGCCCTCTTTTCTCCTTTTTCTTCAGAGCCCATGTCTCAGCCCCATACATCACTGTTGGCACAACAATTCCTTGATACAGTGCACTTTTTACTTTCACTCCGAGATTTCTCGTCTTCCACATACTTCCCATTGCTCCGAAAACCTTCCTTCCTTCAAACACTCTCTGTTTTACCTCCACGTCCATACCTCCACTCCTGCTTATTGTTCCTCCTAGATATTTAAAACACTCTACTTGTTCCAATATTTCCCCATCCAGCCTCACATCTAGATTCACCCTATGCTCTCCCCTATTACACACCATTACTTTACTTTTATTGACGTTCACCTTCAGTTTCTTCCTTCCACAAACCACACCCAACTCTTTGACTATCCGCTGCAGTTTCTCATCAGAATCCGCTCGACTGATAACCCCAGACTATTGTCTCTGAAGCATCTGTGTCTACCAATACCGTAGGTGGGGGAGATACCCACGTCATTACTGAGTGCAATATTTCTCTCTTGCCCAGACCGACCGTAAGTTGTGAATTAAGGGAGGAATTTTCCACAATTTTCCCGCCGGCAGTAACGGGAAATATTTTTTGAATTCCAAGATTAATCTCTTTACTTTCAATCGGCCCAACTTTACCGATAGTTGAATCCAGTTGAAAGAACCGACCAGAGACTCCCAGTACCTCCTCGTCGTGTTCAGGCTGTGGAGAAACATGAACAATTTCTTTTGAAATCTGTTGCGGTTGTCCACAGTCCACACTCTGACTGAGAGTAAGAATGGCTGTGTCCCAGACCAGCCCTATCCACTGAATTACCCGTGTGGGAACAAGATGTGACTTTTCCAAGTTGACCTTGAACCCTAGGGATTGTACATAATTGATAATGTGTTTGACATGGATTTTGCATAAACTCTCTGATTCCGCCACTACCAGCCAATTGTCCAGGTACCACAACACCTTGATCCCCTGATTTAACATTGGCATGAGGGCCTGCCGGACTAATTTTGTGAATATTCTCGGTGCCAGGTTCAACCCGAATGGCATTCTTTGAAAGACATAAGTCTCTTGCCTGATCCTGAAGGCGAGGAATTTTTGGATCCCTTTGTTGATGGGGACATGCCAATAGGCGTCTGTCAGGTCTAACGAGCATCCTGAAGGGTGAATTGTGAATGTGGTTGTTCAAGCACGAGAGATCTACTACTGGTCGCATTTGAACACTGTCCCTCTTCGGCACAAGAAAAAGTCTTGACGTGAAAACAGGGCAAGTTGGATCGACTGGGACAATGACATGCTTGGTGATCATTTCCTGGACTAGTGACTCCACCTCTAAAGAAACATGATTGACTTCTCGAGTCTGACGTAAACAAAGGTCGCGGAGCCACCGCCAGGTGATGGCCTTGCGTACCACGGTCCGTGCCCATGTTCACCAGGGCCAGGCCCGGTGACATGCCCGAAATGACCCAGTTACTTGACTGGGCCTGTCAAGTATGTCCGGCGGAAATATCCTCGGATCCAACTCGCCTTTGATAGGCACCGGGAGAGAGAGAGTTTGACAAACTAGTTTTTTGCTGGTGGTGGGGTAGGGGTAGACGGTTGGCTGGTTTTGGATGTCGTTGCTCCCTGACCTGACTTGTGTTGTGACTTATTCTTATTATGCCACTTGCCTGAATATTTTCCCTGTCTAGGCTTGTGCTGAGTACCTCCCTGCGCCGGAGGAGGCATGGGTCCCGGAAAGGGCTGCTTAGCACCAGAGTGTTGTGACTTCCCTCGCTTTTAGGTTTGGAGTACAGTTTCTTAAAGTTCTCCTTCCTAGCCTGGGAACTACTCGGCTGCAAGCTGTCAAACATATTATAAACTGCCTTGCAAGTCTCAAGATTAAGCAAAGATGCAGTTAACAGGGGAAAGGGTTACACGGCAACCAATGTCGTCCGGTAACTTCTTAACCATATACACTCTTAAGTCCTGACGTGCACGAACAGCCTCCAACAAGGCTATTCGGATGTCACCCAAGGACTGGATGGAACTCCGTTCGGTGGCCTTCCTTACAGTTTGGTCAGAGATAGTGGCTATGGTCCTCGTGAGGGACTGGGCTATTTGGCGGCTCAGAATAAATTGGGAAAATAGTCTAAATGCTTTATTTCGCAATTTAAAGTCTCTGTCTAAGTGTGCTGGAGGGGGGGTTGAAAAGGGTTCCTCCAAGTCATAGAGCAGGGGACACCCCTCCGACTTTATTGATAGGCATTGAAAACCAAATGTGGTTATCCTGAGGTATTTGGTGGGAGGATTTTAACGTGATAGTCACTGCAAACTGTTGTGCTTTCGCCTCCCAGTCCACCCACGGACCTAGACCTACCTGCCCCACCTGCAGATCTGGATTGTGAGACTGATATAGGACTGGAGTTGTATCCAACTCCGGGGTTATCGTATTGAGCGATTCAATATCGTTCACGCCGTCAGACTTTGTCCAATCCGCAAGGAGTAGTGCAGAGGAGGCAGGAGGTAATGCCGGAGTAGCATGGTACACAACAAATTCAGGTGAATAAACAGTAGGAATAGCTTTGATAGTTACCTTGTGAATCTTTGGCCCTCAGCTTCTTACTCTTACTAACCTCTATTTCCCACTCACTGGGAACAGGGATCCCCCCGATATGGTTATCTGTGCTACGCTCAGGTTTTTCGCTATTACTGGAGTCCCCGAGCAGTCGGGACCATACAGAAGAGGTATAGGGCATTTTCAATGGGGAAGTTTGTCAAGAGGTGGGGGAGTAACATCCGTTATTGCACGAACATTGGTAGTTGTTAATGAGGCAGGCACTGCCGTGCCACTTGCCGTAGTGTTCGCCGGGATGACGTTAAAATGGGGGAGGGACATATTAGGTGGCACAACCCTGGTTGGTTCTAGAGGCCGCACAAGTGACCCTATCGGGGAAGCTCCCAGCGTAGTAGTGGGAGGATCCTGAGTTTTAGGCACATTGTATTGGCGCATAACCTTATGTAAAATGTAATCGAGATCATCAGTAGTTATACATTTGCTATGTGATTCTTTGGAAGATTCTAAACCTACTTCAGACCCTTCCTCAGTATGCCAGTGTTGTGCTGAGGACAGTTCTATGTCCTCCGGCTCATCCCGCACTTCTATGAGTTTCGGCGGTTGTTGCCGCTGTTCAGACCCTTGACCATTCACCGGCCAAACTAGGTCAGGTACTAAGGAGGGGATGGTCTCAATAATGTCACTGTCCCTAACACTTTCCTGAAAACGAACACTGTTATCCACATTTGAGAGTTCAGATTGTCTCCATACACTTCTACACTGATCAGAAGGGGGTTGTGAATCTGGTATCACTTGACTCACCTGGGAATTGTCCAAGACTTTGTGTCTGCAGGTCGTATAGCCACGGTACTGTTTTGCTAACACTCTTTGTGAAACTATAGGAGGGCTACTGACTGGTAAGTTTAAGTTCAATTTAGGGATAGATACTTCCTGAGGTACACCCAAAGATTCCCTAGATTCTTCCCTGGGAGTCAACTAAGTCCCCTCCGTCCCTACCTCCAAGCTGCCAGAGTGGACGTTAGACAAGATGGAAGTGGAGGTGGAGGGGAGTGGCCGAGACTCCGGCGTTAGCCGGTGCCGCAACTGCGTCTCCTCCTTGCGGGAACTCTTATGACCCTTTTCTGATTTCTTGTGGCTATCTGCCGCCGCGTCATCCTTGCGTTTCTTGTGGGACCTCGAAGACTCCTGTTACGACCGGGACTACGAATAAAACAAGGGCACTCAATGATTGGACTAGTAATAGGGCACTATGCAACAACGGTACGCTAGATCCAAACCCTCGAACTTATATGCCGGCGAACAAAACACCTATACCCTCCAGGGTTAATCTGCGATAGCGGGGTATCCTTAACTGGGCATAAATGTACTCTACTTCAGGCTAACCTGCACTGGTATAGCCTGATAACAAACAAGATGCAAGTTACGTTAAAATGCATAAAAAGGAATCTATGGAAAGATCAATTAAATCACTGCAAGATTTAATACAATAAAAAGATGCTTCAATACAGTTACTCTAAACAACAATAAACTCTTCACTCCTATCTGAAAGAAAGTGAAGTATAGTCCTACAGCATAGACCTGGAAACTTCTGAAGAAAGTCTGATGCTCATAAGATGCTCTTACTGATTTAGAACTATATAAAGGCAGGAGGCAGGACACCACATGTGTAAAGCGAATACACTAAAAGATAGGACATATAATGTTAACTGACACGAGAATACTATAAATGCGCAACGGTAGCAATACTCGAAACTAAAAGAAGTACTTCCTCATCAACGAAACAGTCTGCTATGGTTGTGCGGCTCAGCAACAACCTAGACTAATAAATGCTGTGAATAATAATGCGCACATATCAAAGAGCTTATATTAAATACTAACAAGTGTCTACTCGATTAATAATGTCTAGCTGGGATACTCTAGGTAAGGAACTGGGGTTGAGCAAGACAGGCTCGTAGCCTAGCGATGTCCTTAAGACTGCATCCTTTAAGTTACGTTAATTGACTAGAGGGCTCTCTCGATAGATCCAGATCACAAGTATCTGGTTCTATCCTGGCGACCCTCTAAAGACAAGCAAAGAGGCAGCAAAGTGTGGAACTGGTACAGGCCAAAACCCTCAGTCAACACAATGCTGCACTCGCAAAGGACGCAACCGAAAAGACAACCCAGGCTACCACAGGACCGGTCAAAGTCGTGTAGGTATAAGCAAACCGTACACACATCGGAGACAACGACTACAGTTACCTTATCCCAGTCTAGCATTAAATAAAAGAGCAGAAACACTAAATCAATAATGGAGACACACAAAGTTCTTAACCTATACTAACTAAGAACCCTCAAACCTATTCTAAGTACATGTAAATATCTCTGAGGACGGCGCATGCAATACAATGGGCCGGCTATGAAAACCGTATGCAGAACCCAAGGGGAGTGTTGTGCAGTTAATAAAGGTTAGAGTATGGAAAGAGAGAATCGAGTGAGAGAAACAGTGATAAAGGTGGTAATCGGGAGAGAGTATGCAAAGGGATGTTAGAAGCACGCGCGCCAAGCCTGTCCTGACGAGGACAGCTCCTGGAGACCCTCATGGAGGAGGTAAGTTACACAGGAGACCGCAAAGGCGCGATGGTCGGCCAAGCACGGGCCGAGATGTCACAAGACAGCAGGCGTCATATGACACAGCAAGACACGCCGTCCAATGGCGAGCGAGAGGCAGGAATGCACCCGTACATACAGACACTTACTACCTCCTCGCTCTGAAAGTCTTTCTCATTCACACGCTGGTACTATTATCACTACTGTTGATATAAAATATAACCCGTTGTCACAGACGAAAACAAAGACCACCACTGGACTGTCTGTGACAATGCGATTACTAGGAAAGAAAGAACAACATTCTCTGATAACTGTAGCCCATTTCGATGTCCCTGGCGAGCGCTAGTGGCTAACGAGAGGCGATTTTGCCAACGCTGGTAGACGTCACACCCCGCCCAAGATATGGGACGCTCAACATTAGGCGAGCACCATATCTGACAAGGCAGAATGCCGACAAGACCCGCCACACCTAGCCACTCCACCAGAAATGAAATGCAAAGCTCAATCTTAAATAAAACAACATTTTAGCATAAAGAAAATCTTACAACCCCTCCCAAACACAATAGTATAATTTAGCCTGCTATGCTCCCTGAGCGAGCTTCACAGAGCCCAGCCTACTAAGTGAAAGACAGGTTAAACTTAGGACTTTACCTATAACATTGGCAACTTACAATTAACTATCAAAAAGAAAGAGTTTTTATGTGATTTTTATTTAATTTTAATGTTGTTTTTGACGGCTGCTCTACAGGGGCAAGCCTGGTTTCTCTCCACTCAAACCCACACACCTGTGGTGACCTACGCCGGATCCTACACCCTCGATAAACAGTCTGCAATCACATTCTGACAACCGGCAATATGGCGAATGTCTAGATTGTATTCTTGCAACATGAGTGACCAACGTGTCAGCCGCATATTCAGGTTGTGGAATTGATTTACAAATTTAAGAGGGTGGTGGTCGGTGTAAACCACCACGACTGGCCCGTAGGCAGGAACATATACTTCAAAGTGCCTGAGCGCCAACACTATTGTCAGCAGTTCTTTCTCCACCACAGAGTAGTTTTTCTGAGCGGAATTAAACTTCTTGGAAAAGAAACTGACTGGATGCTCCAAACTTTCCTCGTCTGTTTGCATTAAGACGGCACAAGCCCCTACACCGCTGGCATCTGTTGCCAGCTGGAACGGTCTTTCAAAGTCAGTAGCCGTGAGGATTGGGTGAGTGCATAGTAGGTGCTTGACTAGCGAAAAATCCCTTTCACACTCAGGTGCCCACTTGAACTTTTTCTCTTTTGCTAGCAAATCTGTCAGGGGAGCTAACACAGTAGAATAACTCCGAATGAAGAGGCAATAGTAACCGATCATGCCCAAAAATCTCATGATCTGCCGCTTGGTGGACGGCCTGGGGAACTGGTTAATAGCCTGTATTTTGTTTTGGGGGGGGCACACCTGGCCTAACCCGACCACAAACCCAAGATACTGCACAGTTGCCCGGACAAAGTCGCATTTGCCCAGATTGACCACCAAGCTGGCCTCACTGAGCTTCCGAAACAAGGCTTTCTATGTGTTCACAGTGACTCTCAAAGTTGTCATCGTAGATTATAACGTCATCTAGGTAGACAGTGCAGTTAGGGATGTCAGCTACTAACTCATTCATAAGACTCTGGAAGGTTGCTGGGACATTTTTAAGGCCATACGGCATCACATTGCAACGGTAGGTGTTCCCATCAACCACAAACCCGCATACCCCCTTCGCCCGCTCAGACAAGGGCACCTGCCAGTAGCCTTTCACTTGGTCTACCTTAGTTAGAAACTGTGCCTTACCGATCTTGTCTACACTATCGTCAACACGGGGAAGGGGATAAGCATTGGTGGGAGTCAACCCGTTCAATCTCCGAAAGTCAATGCAGAAGCGAACCTTGCCGTCAGGCTTGGGCTGCAGAGTGACAGGAGATGTCCACCTAACTGCCCCCTTCTCAATCAGCCCCCGTTCCAACATATACTCTAACTCCGCTCTGAGGGCTGGGAGTTTAATGGGTGGAATTCTGTAGGGTACTGATTTAAAGGGGGGGTGATCTCCCACGTCCACGTCTTGCACCACTCGAGTTGTGAGGCCTGGATGCTCTGCAAACACAGCGGGATATGAAGCAAACAGGCGCTGCACGGCTGCACGCTGTTGCTCAGGCAGGTGCACTAGAGCATCGTCAGCCACCTGTCTGGAGTTCCCCGCCCACTGGTCAGCAGAGACATGACACTCCCAGTTATCCTCCACCTGGGCTTCACTGTCCCTCACTCCTTCTCCTCATGACCGCTGCAGGTCAACACAGGGACAGCGAGAGGCTCAGGGGGGCGCCTCACAAACTCTTTCACCAGATTCACATGGCACAGCTGATTCTTTTTACGCCTATCTGGAGTAGCCACAAGATAGTCTAGGTCAGAGATCTTTTTTACCACCTTATAAGGACCAGCGTACTTGGCAGACAACGGATGACCTGGCAGAGGTAACAGAATCAACACCTCCTGCCCCACCTTAAACTCCCGGAGTTTTGTCTTCTCATCGTACCTGTCCATCATAAGTGCTTGCGACCCTACCAAATTCCTACCTGCCAACTCTAGGCTTCTCAGCATTCTCTCTCTACTCTCGAGGACATACTTTAACATGGAACATGGTTTTGCTGTGCCCTCCCAGATTTCTCTAACCATGTTGAGGGGGCCTCTGACCTGATGTCCGAAAACTAACTCATTGGGACTGAACCCTAGGCTTTCACCAGGTACCTCCCGAGCAGCGAATAATACATAGGGCAACCCAAGATCCCAATCCTTGCCATTCTCAACACAGTAACAACGCAGCATGCTTTTCAGAGTCGAGTGCCACTTCTCCAACACCCCTTGACTCTCTGGGTGATAGGCTGAAGAGACAACTGTACTGATACCGTGCTGCTGCATGGTCTGTTTGAAAAGGTTAGAAGTAAAGTTGGACCCTTGGTCTGACTGCAATTCCTGCGGGAACCCGTACCTAGAACAGTACAATAGCAAGTTACGAACAACAGTCTTAGCATTACCATTTCGCATGGGGTATGCATCCGGATAACGAGTGGCAACATCCATGATTGTGAGGAGGAACTTGTTGCCTGCACTAGTAGGGGGTAGAGGGCCAACCATGTCGATTATAACCTTACTGAATGGTGGCCCGATTACAGGAATAGGGTGTAACGGAGCCTTGGGAATACACTGGTTTGGTTTACCTACTGTCTGGCAGGTACTGCACATTGCCACCCATGACACCACATGTGCCTTCATACCTGGCCACCAAAACAATTTCGCCTATGCTGCTACCGTCTTACGTACACCCAAATGCCCTGCCAACGGTACATCATGCGCCAACCTCAGTAGGCTATCACGGCACACACTAGGCACTACTAACTGGTCAACCACTCACGACCCACCCTCCCAACTCCGTCTGGGATCTAGAAAACGCCTGTACAATATGCCCTCCACACGAAAGAAGCCCCCCGGCTTTGCATCCCCGTCCTCATCAAGTTCAATCGCACCATTACTACACTTCTGAAGCTCAGGATCATCTATCTGCAGCCGACAGATATCCGAAGCAGCCAATCTATCTAAGTGCTCCCGGAGCAACTTATGGCCTCCCCCGATATTGGACTGTTCGATCCTATCTTGCTTAAGTATGTAACGTTGCTGTCTCGGAGTTTTCTCACGCCCTACCTCCTCACCAAGTGCGACAGGTTCTGGGGCCACTCCGGACCTAAACATTGGTGCTAATACTGAGTCGCCAAGAAGAGCCGCTGGATCAAAACTCACAAAACTTCTCCCAACTTTAGCTTTCTCCTTCCGACCGTTCCTCCGCTGGTCTAGAGACTGAGGAATAGGCTGACACCTTAGATGCACGAGATCGGGTGACAATACACGCCATCTGCTGTAATTGACACTTCTCGACCAACTCCTGGCCCTCCCTACTCATGTCGGCCGCCCTCTCGGCAACGACTAAGGGTGGAACCTCAGAAGTAGGCACCGCAAAGTCGTTTCCGAGAAGAAGGTCGACGCCCTCTACTGGCAGTTTCTCTACGATTCCAACATCTATCTCTCGTGTCACACCATCAACCTCCAGCTCCACTCGAACCAACGGGTATGACCGTGTAGCATTAATACCCTGCACCACAACTACCCATGCTGCGTTTATAGGTTGGTCTGTAAAGTTTTTCATCAGAGTCTGGGATGCACCTGTATCATGCAACAACTCCAACCCATGCTTGCAACCAGCCCAACTCACGCAGCCACGCCCTCTATGGTCGCAAAAAGCATCGCGAACATGTTTCGAGCCTTCCGGACACTCCTTCACTGGCTGTGCCCCCGCATCTGACATATCACCCCGGGTAAACGCAGAAGACCTCAGAGACACCCCAATGTTGCTAGCCAAAGACATGACTGCTGCAGGTTGGTTACTAGGGCAGGAACGTGCAAAATGCCCCTTTTTATGTCACTTAAAACACTCTACTTCACCCTTGGACTTCCTCTGAGGTGGGGAAGGGCCCTGACCTTTCTTAAACGGGACGGTTTTTGGTTTGTGATCAAAATTAGTATCATTGCTATTACTTTTGTTATTAAATGTTGCATCACTGACTCGGGGGGGTGGAGTCTTGCGCCCCTTGTTAACTGCATCGGTCCGTTGTGCAGACCCGCACCCACGAATCAGCGATAATCTCAGGTCAGCCAACTCAGCTGCCTCTTGTAGAGTTTTAGGATGTTTCTCTTTGAGGTACAAAGTCAGGTCGCTGCCTGTGCATTTAAAAAATTGCTCTAGAAGGAATTACTGCTCAAGCTCTTCGAACGTCGTCACCTTCTCTGACCTCAGCCAATTTCTCAAAGCATCAGACAGTTCCCGGGCATGTTCTAGAAAAGTGCACTCACGACCCTTCGTAACACCCCGAAACTTCAACCTATATGTCTCTGGTTGTAACTCGTATGCCCGCAGAACAGCTTCCTTCAATACCTCATAATCGATGCAAGACTCCAAGGGCAACGCATCATATGCCTTGAGTCCTTTGCCAACCAACCTAGAGTAAACAAGGGCTGCCCACTTAACCTCGGGCCTTTGGTGCTCCCGGCACTTCTTCTCAAAACGCAGGAAAAACTTGGTGACACCCTACTCGTCAAATGCAGGGACTAACTTAAGAAGGTGCGATAAAGACTGATCAAGACCTCGATTCCCAGAACCGAGACGCTACCCTGTCGACTCCACCCGAGACTTCTCAAGCTCTATGTCTGCACAGTACTTCGTAGCCTCAACCTGAAGCTCAGCCTCACGTATGGCCTTTCTCTCCTCAGCCTGAATCCTAAGCTTAGCCATCTCAAGCTCAGATTCCCGCTGCTGCTTAGCCATCTCAAGCTGGAAGAGCATATCTGGAGTTAAACCTTGAGGAGGAGGAGACGCAACAATTGGAGACCCACCCAGTGATCCACCCAGGGCAAACCACGCTGCCAGTGACTATCGGCCTGCGGGAACGTACTCGGATCCGGTGTTCTAGAGGGCATGATGGGAGTAGAATGGAGGGGGGGCTTGGCCGAAGGTGCCAAAGCACCCGCTCCACCCTGTGCACCACGCACCCCGCCCAGCACACATGCCACCGTGTCACTTCTCATCATGCTGCTAGTGCCAACATGCCCCATGACCGTGGCCAAACACTGGAGACCATACCGATCAATCCCCGACACCCGGTCAACAGTAATAGGCATCTCCAGAAACTTCCTTGCATCCTCCTCACTAGTTATATACTACTCTAATGCCATCTAACAAACCCAGCTTCTGCACCTCAGAGCCTGCTTCCCGTACTGTGTCCTCACTGTGCACTGATCCGTCGTTCGACATAGTGTCCACCGGAAATCCTCAACGTTTATAAAAAAAAAGTACCTAAACTCTC
This sequence comes from Lithodes maja, assembly GCA_037953745.1. NCBI lineage: Eukaryota > Metazoa > Arthropoda > Malacostraca > Decapoda > Lithodidae > Lithodes > Lithodes maja. The sequence goes on from JBAKBP010013883.1 coordinate 58,041, forward strand.
ATGTTGCACTATTCACTCAAAAAATGCTTGAAGACAACTCAAGTGCTATACTACGTTGCAAAAAAAAAAAAAATACAGCGTGTCCAAAATATTCCTCAAAAACAAATGTCCACTGCCAAACTGTGAGAAATAACAATCGACCCCCAAACAGTGAAACAAAAAATAATTCTCCACAAAAAAAATCCTGCAATTATTTCTTAGTTCACTAAATCCTAGAATAAGGTCGCCATTTGTTATGACGACTAAGATAAGATACTAGGCAAGGTCGCCATTTGTTACGACCGGGACTACGAATAAAACAAGGGCACTCAATGATTGGACTAGTAATAGGGCACTATGCAACAACGGTACGCTAGATCCAAACCCTCGAACTTATATGCCGGCAAACAAAACACCTATACCCTCCAGGGTTAATCTGCGATAGTGGGGTATCCTTAACTGGGCATAAATGTACTCTACTTCAGGCTAACCTGCACTGGTATAGCCTGATAACAAACAAGATGCAAGTTACGTTAAAATGCATAAAAAAGAATCTATGGAAAGATCAATTAAATCACTGCAAAATTTAATACAATAAAAAGATGCTTGAATACAGTTACTCTAAACAACAATAAACTCTTCACTCCTATCTGAAAGAAAGTGAAGTATAGTCCTACAGCATAGACCTGGAAACTTCTGAAGAAAGTCTGATGCTCATAAGATGCTCGTACTGATTTAGAACTATATAAAGGCAGGAGGCAGTACACCACACGTGTAAATCGAATACACTAAAAGATAGGACATATAATGTTAACTGACACAAGAATACTATAAATGCGCAACGGTAGCAATGCTCGAAACTAAAAGAAGTACTTCCTCATCAACGAAACAGTCTGCTATGGTTGTGCGGCTCAGCAACAACCTAGACTAATAAATGCTGTGAATAATAATGCGCACATATCAAAGAGCTTATATTAAATACTAACAAGTGTCTACTCGATTAATAATGTCTAGCTGGGATACTCTAGGTAAGGAACTGGGGTTGATCAAGACAGGCTCGTAGCCTAGCGATGTCCTTAAGACTGCATCCTTTAAGTTACGTTAATTGACTAGAGGGCTCTCTCGATAGATCCAGATCACAAGTATCTGGTTCTATCCTGGCGACCCTCTAAAGACAAGCAAAGAGGCAGCAAAGTGTGGAACTGGTACAGGCCAAAACCCTCAGTCAACACAATGCTGCACTCGCAAAGGACGCAACCGAAAAGACAACCCAGGCTACCACAGGACCGGTCGAAGTCGTGTAGGTATAAGCAAACCGTACACACATCGGAGACAACGACTACAGTTACCTTATCCCAGTCTAGCATTAAATAAAAGAGCAGAAACACTAAATCAATAATGGAGACACACAAAGTTCTTAACCTATACTAACTAAGAACCCTCAAACCTATTCTAAGTACATGTAAATATCTCTGAGGACGGCGCATGCAATACAATGGACCGGCTATGAAAACCGTATGCAAAACCCAAGGGGAGTGTTGTGCAGTTAATAAAGGTTAGAGTATGGAAAGAGAGAATCGAGTGAGAGAAACAGTGATAAAGGTGGTGATCGGGAGAGAGTATGCAAAGGGATGTTAGAAGCACGCGCGACAAGCCTGTCCTGATGAGGACAGCTCCTGGGGACCCTCATGGAGGAGGTAAGTTACACAGGAGACCGCAAAGGCGCGATGGTCGGCCAATCACGGGCCGAGACGTCACAAGACAGCAGGCGTCATATGACACAGCAAGACACGCCGTCCAATGGTGAGCGAGAGGCAGGAATGCACCCGTACATACAGACACTTACTACCTCCTCGCTCTGAAAGTCTTTCTCATTCACACGCTGGTACTATTATCAATACTGTTGATATAAAATATAACCCGTTGTCACAGACGAAAACAAAGACCACCACTGGACTGTCTGTGACAATGCGATTACTAGGAAAGAAAGAACAAAATTTTCTGATAACTGTAGCCCATTTCGATGTCCCTGGCTAGCGCTAGTGGCTAACGAGAGGCGATTCTGCCAACGCTGGTAGACGTCACACTCCACCGATGACTGTCTGGACTGCCTGAGGGGGGACCTTGACCTGGACCTAGAGTGGTCACTCGGCAAAGGTGAGTGTCCCCTCTTATGGCGGCCGGGGGGGGGGGGGGGGGGGGGGTTGCCTTGCTAGACTCACTGCTATCTTCACTACTTACTAAATCTTTTGATAGAATTTGAGATTTAGCTTTAGATTTAGTAGACTTGGCCGGCGTTAATTTCAGAACTGGCGACTTAATAACTAAGTGCTCCCAGATAGCTTCATCGTCGCAATGAAGGGCCTTATGGGCAATGTCTTTTGTGTAGGCATTGAAAATGTTCTTGATTTCTTTAAGTGCTACTAGACACGAATGATCTTTTTTACCAAATAATGTAGAACGAAGTTCGGAACAAATGGCACACTTCTTAGACACCCAAATGCCTTGTGATCTATCGAGGCATTTCACACATTTTACGCAAAGTTTATGTGCAAAAACTGGGATAAGAGATTGACTAGAGGCATGATGGAGCTAAAAAAAATAAACGCCGGGATCGGCCCCTTCCCCTGCCTACTTGTGCCGCTACTGATGTGTTGTGATCTGGAAATAGAAAATTTCCAGGAATCAATGCTCATAAGGATAAACCGCGAGGTACACACATCATTACTCCCACAATTACGCCGGAAAGTTAGCTGTAGACCAACCGCTACTCTAACCTTCCGCTGTACTTGTATGCAAAAAAATTTTGAAGTTTTCTTCGTCTTTTGAACTGCTTACCTGTGACAATGTATCACTGGCCCATATTAACCTTGGCAATTAACTATCCGATTGTCTAAAGGACTTGAGGCATAGTCAATTATCTCACTGGACTGTTCCGCCAGGCGTAATAAGTCTGCTCATGCCGCGTGAGGCTCTCGGTCAGGGCGAGTTCACTCGGCCGGGCCGAGATACTTCCCTTGGGAATCTGCATTTCTGCCAGAAGTCTAATGGTACCGCACACCACTCCGGGTAATTTGGTTAATTCCTTTCTCGCCTGCGAGGCGAGTATCCGGCATCAGTACACAGAAAGATCGCTGGAAGATTTTTTTTTTTTTTTGAAGGTGCCGACATA
>JBAKBP010013884.1:0-61178 GCA_037953745.1 Lithodes maja
GTGTGAGGTAGAGGTGTGGTGTGGTGAATGGTACAGGTGTGGTGTGGTGTGAGGTACAGGTGTGGTGTGGTGTGAGGTACAGGTGTGGTGTGGTGTGAGGTACAGGTGTGGTGTGAGTTATAGGTGTGGTGTGGTGTGAGGTACAGGTTTGGTGTGGTGAGACACACAGGTGTGGTGTGGTGTGAGGTACAGTTGTGGTGTGGTGAGAGGTACGGGTGTGGTGTGATCTGAGGTACAAGTGTGGAGTGGTGTTATGTACAGGTGTGGTGTGGTGTGAGGTACAGGTGTGTTGTGGTGTGAGGTACAGGTGTGGTGTGGTGTGAGGTACAGGTGTGCTGTGGTGTGAGGTACAGGTGTGGTGTGGTTTGAGGTACAGGTGTGTTGTGGTGAGTGGTACAGGTGGGGTGTGGTGAGTGGTATAGGTGTCGTGGTGTGAGGTACAGGTGTGGTGTGGTGTGAGGTACAGTTGTGGTGTGGTTTTAGGTACAGGTGTGGTATGGTGTGAGGTGCAGGTGTGGTGTGGTGTGATGTACAGGTGTGGTGTGAGGTAAAGGTGTGGTGTGATGAGTGGTGCAGTTGTGGTAGTGTGAGTGGTACAGGTGTGGTGTGGTGTGAGGTACAGGTGTGGTGTGGTGTGAGGTACAGGTGTGGTGTGGTGAGTGGCACAGGTGTGGTGTGGTGAGGTACAGGTGTGGTGTGGTGTACATATGTAGTGTTGTGTAAGGTACAGGTGTTGTGAAGTACAGGTGTGGTGTGGTGAGAGGTACAGGTGTTGTATGGTGTGATGTACAGGTGTGGTGTGAGGTACATGTATGGTGTAGTTTGAGGTAAAAGTGTGGTGTGGTGTGAGGTACAGGTGTGGTGTTGTGAGGGGTACAGGTGTGGTGGTGTGAGTGGTAGAGGTGTGGTGTGGTGTGAGGTACAGGTGTGGTGTGGCTTGAGGTACAAGTGTGGTGTGGTACAGGAGTGGTGTGGTGTGAGGTACAGGTGTGGTGTGGTGTGAGGTACAGGTGTGGTGTGGTGTGAGGTAGAGGTGTGGTGTGGTGAGTGGTACAGGTGTGGTGTGGTGTGAGGTACAGGTGTGGTGTGGTGTGAGGTACAGGTGTGGTGTGATGAGTGGTACAGGTGTGATGTGAGGTATAGGTGTGGTGTGGTGTGAGGTACAGGTCTGGTATGGTGTGAGCTACAGGTGTGGTGAGGTGTGAGTTAAAGGTGTGGTGTGGTGTAAGGTACAGTTGTGGTGTGAGGTACAAGTATGGTGTGGTTAGTGGTACAGGTGTTGTGGTGTGAGGTAAAGGTGTGGTGTGGTGTGAGGTACAAGTGTGGTGTGGTGTGAGGTACAGGTGTTGTGTGGCGTGAGGTACAGGTGTGGTGTGGAGAGAGGTACAGGTGTGGTATGGTGTGAGGTAAAGGTGTGATGTTATGTGAGGGACATATTATGTGGTGTGGTGTGAAGTACAGGTGTGGTATGGTGTGAGGTACAGGTGTGGTGTGGTGTGAGTTACAGGTGCAGTGTGGTATGAGGTAGAGGTGTTGTGTGGTGAGTGGTACAGGTGTGGTGTGGTGTGATGTATAGGTGTGGTGTGGTGTGAGGTAAAGGTATGGTGTGGTGTGAGGTACAGGGGTGGTGTGGTGTGAGGTACAGGTGTGGTGTGGTGAGTGGTATAGGTATGGTGTGGTGTGAGGTACAGGTGGTTTGTGGTATGAGGTACAGGTGTGTTGTGGTGGGTTGTACAGGTGTGGTGGTGTGAGTGGTAGAGGTGTGGTGTGGTGTGAGGTACAGGTGTGGTGTGGTTTGAGGTACAAATGTGGTGTGTGTGGTACAGGTGTGGTGTGAGGTACAGGTGTGGTGTGGTGTGAGGTACAGGTGTGGTGTGAGTTATAGGTGTGGTGTGGTGTGAGGTACAGCTTTGGTGTGGTGAGTCACACAGGTGTGGTGTGGTGTGAGGTACAGTTGTGGTGTGGTGAGAGGTACGGGTGTGGTGTGATCTGAGGTACAAGTGTGGAGTGGTGTTATGTACAGGTGTGGTGTGGTGTGCGGTACAGGTGTGTTGTGGTGTGAGGTACAGGTGTGGTGTGGTGTGAGGTACAGGTGTGCTGTGGTGTGAGGTACAGGTGTGGTGTGGTTTGAGGTACAGGTGTGTTGTGGTGAGTGGTACAGGTGTGATGTGGTGAGTGGTATAGGTGTCGTGGTGTGAGGTACAGGTGTGGTGTGGTGTGAGGTACAGGTGTGGTGTGGTTTTAGGTACAAGTGTGGTGTGGTTTTAGGTACAGGTGTGGTGTGGTGTGATGTACAGGTGTGGTGTGGTGTGAGGTAAAGGTGTGGTGTGATGAGTGGTGCAGTTGTGGTAGTGTGAGTGGTACAGGTGTGGTGTGGTGTGAGGTACAGGTGTGGTGTGGTGTGAGGTACAGGTGTGGTGTGGTGAGTGGCACAGGTGTGGTGGTGTGAGGTACAGGTGTGGTGTGGTGTACATATTTAGTGTTGTGTAAGGTACAGGTGTTGTGTGGTGTGAAGTACAGGTGTGGTGTGGTGAGAGGTACAGGTGTTGTATGGTGTGATGTACAGGTGTGGTGTGAGGTACATGTATGGTGTAGTTTGAGGTATAAGTGTGGTGTGGTGTGAGGTACAGGTGTGGTGTTGTGAGGGGTACAGGTGTGGTGGTGTGAGTGGTAGAGGTGTGGTGTGGTGTGAAGTACAGGTGTGGTGTGGCTTGAGGTACAAGTGTGGTGTGGTACAGGAGTGGTGTGGTGTGAGGTACAGGTGTGGTGTGAGGTACAGGTGTGGTGTGAGGAAGAGGTGTGGTGTGGTGAGTGGTACAGGTGTGGTGTGGTGTGAGGTACAGGTGTGGTGTGGTGTGAGGTACAGGTGTGGTGTGATGAGTGGTACAGGTGTGATGTGAGGTATAGGTGTGGTGTGGTGTGAGGTACAGGTCTGGTATGGTGTGAGCTACAGGTGTGGTGTGGTGTGAGTTAAAGGTGTGGTGTAGTGTAAGGTACAGTTGTGGTGTGGTGTGAGGTACAAGTGTGGTGTGGTGTGAGGTACAGGTGTTGTGTGGCGTGAGGTACAGGTGTGGTGTGGAGAGAGGTACAGGTGTGGTATGGTGTGAGGTAAAGGTGTGATGTTATGTGAGGGACATATTATGTGGTGTGAAGTACAGGTGTGGTATGGTGTGAGGTACAGGTGTGGTGTGGTGTGAGTTACAGGTGCAGTGTGGTATGAGGTACAGGTGTTGTGTGGTGAGTGGTACAGGTGTGGTGTGGTGTGATGTACAGGTGTGGTGTGGTGTGAGGTAAAGGTATGGTGTGGTGTGAGGTACAGGGGTGGTTTGGTGTGAGGTACAGGTGTGGTGTGGTGAGTGGTACAGTTGTGGTGTGGTGTGAGGTACAGGTGGTTTGTGGTATGAGGTACAGGTGTGTTGTGGTGGGTTGTACAGGTGTGGTGGGTTGTACAGGTGTGGTGTGGTGTGAGGTACAGGTGTGGTGTGTTGTGGTGTGAGGTAAAGGTGTGGTGTGGTGTGAGGTACAGGTGTGGTGTGGTGTGAGGTACAGGTGTGGTGTGGTGTGAGGTACAGGTGTTGTGTGGTGTAAGGTACAGGTGTTTTGTGGTGAGTGGTACAGGTGTGGTGTGGTGTGAGGTACAGGTGTGGTGTGGTGTGAAGTATATCTAGGTATGGTGTTGTGAGTGGTACAGGTGTCGTGGTGTGAGGTACAGGTGTGGTGTGGTGTGAGGTACAGGTATGGTGTTGTGTAACGTACAGGTGTTGTGTTGTGTGAGGTACAGGTGTGGTGAGGTGTGAGATACAGGTGTGGTATGGTGTGAGGAACAGATGTGGTGTAGTGAGAGTTACGGATGTGGTGTGGTGAGTTGTACAGGTGTGTTGTGGTGTGATGTACAGGTTTGGTGTGGTGAGACACGCAGGTGTGGTGTGGTATGAGGTTCAGGTGTGGTGTGGTGAGAGGTACAGGTGTCGTGTGAAGTACAGGTGTGGTGTGCTGTGAGGTACTGGTGTGGTGTGGTGTGAGGTACAGGGGTGATGTGGTGTGAGGTACAGGTGTGGTGTGGTGAGTGGTACAGGTGTGGTATGGTATGAGGTACAGGTGTAGTGTGGTGTGAGTCACAGGTATGGTGTGGTGAGTGGTACAGGTGTGGTGGTGTGAGGTACAGGTGTGGTGTGAGATACAGGTGTGGTGTGGTGAGTGGTACAGGTGTGGTATGGTATGAGGTACAGGTGTAGTGTGGTGTGAGTCACAGGTATGGTGTGGTGAGTGGTACAGGTGTGGTGGTGTGAGGTACAGGTGTGGTGTGAGATACAGGTGTGGTGTGGTGAGAGGTACAGGTGTGGTGTGGTGAGAGGTACAGGTGTGGTGTGGTGAGTGGTACACGTGTGGTGTGGTGTGAGGTACAGGTTTGGTGTGGTGAGACATACAGGTGTGGTGTGGTGTGAGTTACAGATGTGGTGTGGTGAGAGGTACAGGTGTGGTGTGGTGAGTGGTACAGGTGTGGTGGTGTGAGGTACAGGTGTGGTGTGGTGTACATGTGTGGTGTTGTGTAAGGTACAGGTGTTGTGTGGTGTGAAGTACAGGTGTGGTGTGGTGTGAGGTACAGGTGTTGTGTGGTGTAAGGTACAGGTGTTTTGTGGTGAGTGGTACAGGTGTGGTGTGAGGTACAGGTGTGGTGTGGTGTGAGGTATAGCTAGGTATGATGTTGTGAGTGGTACAGGTGTCGTGGTGTTAGGTACAGGTGTGGTGTGGTGTGAGGTACAGGTATGGTGTTGTGAAAGGTACAGGTGTTGTGTTGTGTGAGGTACAGGTGTGGTGAGGTGTGAGATACAGGTGTGGTGTGAGGAACAGGGGTGGTGTGGTGTGAGGTACAGGTGTGGTGTGGTGAGTGATACAGGTGTGGTATGGTATGAGGTACAGGTGTGGTGTGGTGTGAGGCACAGGTATGGTGTGGTGAGCGTTACAGGTGTGGTGGTGTGAGGTACAGGTGTGGTGTGCTGTGAGGTACAGGTGTGGTGAGAGGTACAGGTGTGGTGTGGTGAGTGGTACATGTGTGGTGTGAGGTACAGGTTTGGTGTGGTGAGACATACAGGTGTGGTGTGGTGTGAGTTACAGATGTGGTGTGGTGAGAGGTACAGGTGTGGTGTGGTGAGTGGTACAGGTGTGGTGGTGTGAGGTACAGGTGTGGTGTGATGTACATATGTGGTGTTGTGTAAGGTACAGGTGTTGTGTGAGGTGAAGTACAGGTGTGGTGTGGTGTGAGGTAAAGGTGTGGTGTGATGAGTGGTGCAGTTGTGGTAGTGTGAGTGGTACAGGTGTGGTGTGGTGTGAGGTAAAGGTGTGGTATGGTGTGAGGTAAAGGTGTGATGTTATCTATCTATCTATTGCCCGACGCCGTGATCCCCGAAGGGGTGGCCACGAACGAACCGCCCCCATGCACCTCTGTCCCCAGTCAGTCGACGCCCCTCCCCCCAACCAGCACCGCCTTCGGTCATGTAGTTCCTCACTCCATCCTTCCACCTCATATTCGGTCTACTTTTCCCCCTCTGTCCCTCCACCTCGCTCTCGTACACCCTCTTAGTCATTCTCTCGCTTTCCATATGTTCCACATGGCCGAACCATCTCAAGTTGTTCCTTTTCACACTTTCCAGCACATCTACCTCCACACCACACCTCCTTCTTACTTCCTCATGAGTCTGTCTATCCCTCCATGTAACTCCGCACGCACTCCTTAAGTAATTCATTTCCACTGCTCTCACTCTTGGTCTGAGTCTCTCAACCAACGTCCATGCTTCGCTTCCGTAAGTCAGTGTCGGGATTACCACACTGTCATGCAAGGACTTCTTCACTTCCATACTGACCACCCTATTTCTTGTTACTGCTTTTAGCGTTCCTACAACCCTCTTCCCCTGTTGTACCCTCTCCCGCACCTCTTCATCCATAGTCCCATCTTTACTCAACACACTGCCCAGATACTTAAAAGAGTTGACGATCTCCATAGCCTGACCGTTCAGCTTCACCTCACACTCTGTGACTTCACCCCTTTCGAAGACCATAACCTTGCTCTTCCCCGTATTTACCTTCAAATTCCGTTTTTCGCACACAGTTCCAAACTCATTTACCAGACCCTGCAACTCCCATTCATTATCACTCATCAGAACTGTATCATCCGCAAACAGCAGTATAGGTAGCTTCCACTCAATTCCCTCCCTTTTCAGCGATACACCAACATCCACTGCTCTTGATAGTATTTCTTTCATTACTCCATCCATATATACAGTAAACAACCACAGGGACATCACACACCCCTGTTTCAAACCAACATTCAGGTCAAAGAACTCGCTCTGCTCACTCTCCACACGTACTGCCGCCTTTGCACCCTCATACATGCTCTTCACTGCTTTTAGCAACTTGCCCTCTACTCCGTATATTCTAAGTACTTTCCACAAACCTTCTCTATCCACTCTGTCATAGGCCTTCTCCAAGTCCATAAAGGCAACATACACCTTTTGTTTCTTCTCCAGATACTTCTCCACAACACAATTCAGGGTAAAAATCTGATCTACACATCCTCTTCCCTTCCTAAAACCTCCCTGCTCGTCGCCTATCCATTTCTCCGTTCTCACTCTCACTCTCTCAATCACTACCCTACTGTATACCTTCCCTACTACGCTTAGAAGACATATTCCTCGGTGGTTACCACACACTCCTCTTTCCCCTTTGCCCTTATATAGGGGGACTATTATGCCAGTCTTCCAGTCATCGGGTGCACTCCCCTTCTCCCATGCTAGTTTGCACATTTTCCATACCCATTCTATCACTATCTCACCACCATACCTCAACATTTCCCCACACACTCCATCTGTTCCTGGTGCTTTCCCCAACTTCACTCTTTTCATGGCTTCCCACACTTCTGACCTCCTGATCCCCACCTCCTCCTCCACTACTTCTCTTCTTCTCCCTCCCATACCATATCCAGCTATGTTTGCTGGCTCTTCATTCCTTTCATTTAGCAACTCACTGAAGTACTCCCTCCATCTTTCGACTCTCTCTTGCTTCTCGGCTAGCATTCTCCCATTCTTATCTTTCACACCCTTACTGTTTCCCTTGCTACCTTCCCTAACTTTCTTGACTTCTTTCCAGAACAGTTTCTTACTCTCCCTCCATTTTACACTCAGATTCCTTCCAAATTCCTCATCTACTCTTCTCTTACTTTCCTTCACTACTCTCTTCACCACCCTCTTACTCTCCACGTACCTCGCTCGTTTCTGTCTCTCGGAATCTTCATTCCCTCTACTACCCAACCACTCTCTATATGCTTTCTTCTTTTCTTCCACAGCTATTCTTACCTCTTCTGTCCACCATGCTGTACCTTTCACTCCCCTCCCTCTTCTCCTCACTCCACACACCTCCTCACATACTGCACAGATCTCATCCTTAAACACCTTGCTCATCTCCTCCACTTCCTCCATAACTTCCAGGTCGAACCCACCTAGTCGTCTTTCCACTGCTCTCCTGTACTCCTCCCTGACTTCCTCCTCCTGCAACCTCTCCACCCTCCTCACCATTCCACCCTCCTCTCGCCTCCCTCCCGCTCTCCTCACCCACTTCTTTTGTATCCTAACCTTAGCTACCACTACATAATGATCAGACAGACCCCCTCCAATACCCCTATACACCCTAGCATCCATCACAGATTTCTTCATTCGTTCATCCACACATACATAATCAATCAATGACTTTCGTTCCACCACTGTCTTATCCTTCATCGTCAACATCCGTTTCCACGTGTACCTGTGGATCATTCTGTGTCGGAAGAAGGTGTTGGCTATCCACAGCCTCCTCCCCACACATACTCCACAAGTGCACTACCATTCCCATTCACCTCTGATGGTACCCCCCACCCTCCCACCACTCCCTCAACTTTCCTATCACCCACCTTACCATTCATATCCCCAATCAGAAATATTCTTTCGTTCTTGTCAAACTTCTCCAGGCACGCCTCCACATTCATCCAGAACTCCTCTTTCTTTCTTTCAAGTATATCCTCTGTCGGGGCATACACGCATACAATCACCCACGTTTGTATTCCTACTTTCATTCTCACCCACACAATCCTTGAACCCACAGACCCATACTCTCTTACACATTCCTTCCATTTGCTACTTACAAACAAACATGCACCTTCTCTCGCTGTTCCTTCACTCACTCCAGCACACACACCCATTCCACAGGTGTGGTGTGGTGAGTGGTACAGGTGTGGTATGGTATGAGGTACAGGTGTTGTGTGGTGTGAGTCACAGGTATGGTGTGGTGAGTGGTACAGGTGTGGTGGTGTGAGGTACAGGTGTGGTGTGAGATACAGGTGTGGTGTGGTGAGAGGTACAGGTGTGGTGTGGTGAGAGGTACAGGTGTGGTGTGGTGAGTGGTACACGTGTGGTGTGGTGTGAGGTACAGGTTTGGTGTGGTGAGACATACAGGTATGGTGTTGTGTAACGTACAGGTGTTGTGTTGTGTGAGGTACAGGTGTTGTGAGGTGTGAGATACAGGTGTGATGTTATGTGAGGGACATATTATGTGGTGTGGTGTGAAGTACAGGTGTGGTATGGTGTGAGGTACAGGTGTGGTGTGGTGTGAGTTACAGGTGCAGTGTGGTATGAGGTACAGGTGTTGTGTGGTGAGTGGTACAGGTGTGGTGTGGTGTGATGTACAGGTGTGGTGTGGTGTGAGGTAAAGGTATGGTGTGGTGTGAGGTACAGGGGTGGTGTGGTGTGAGGTACAGGTGTGGTGTGGTGAGTGGTTCAGGTGTGGTGTGGTGTGAGGTACAGGTGGTTTGTGGTATGAGGTACAGGTGTGTTGTGGTGGGTTGTACAGGTGTGGTGGGTTGTACAGGTGTGGTGTGAGGTACAGGTGTGGTGTGTTGTGGTGTGAGGTAAAGGTGTGGTGTGGTGTGAGGTACAGGTGTGGTGTGGTGTGAGGTACAGGTGTGGTGTGGTGTGAGGTACAGGTGTGGTGTGGTGTGAGGTACAGGTGTTGTGTGGTGTAAGGTACAGGTATTTTGTGGTGAGTGGTACAGGTGTGGTGTGGTGTGAGGTACAGGTGTGGTGTGAAGTATATCTAGGTATGGTGTTGTGAGTGGTACAGGTGTCGTGGTGTGAGGTACAGGTGTTGTGTGGTGTGAGGTACAGGTATGGTGTTGTGTAACGTACAGGTGTTGTGTTGTGTGAGGTACAGGTGTGGTGAGGTGTGAGATACAGGTGTGGTGTGGTGTGAGGAACAGATGTGGTGTAGTGAGAGTTACGGATGTGGTGTGGTGAGTTGTACAGGTGTGTTGTGGTGTGATGTACAGGTTTGGTGTGGTGAGACACACAGGTGTGGCGTGGTATGAGGTTCAGGTGTGGTGTGGTGAGAGGTACAGGTGTCGTGTGAGGTGCAGGTGTGGTGTGCTGTGAGGTACAGGTGTGGTGTGGTGTGAGGTACAGGGGTGATGTGGTGTGAGGTACAGGTGTGGTGTGGTGAGTGGTACAGGTGTGGTATGGTATGAGGTACAGGTGTTGTGTGATGTGAGTCACAGGTATGGTGTGGTGAGTGGTACAGGTGTGGTGGTGTGAGGTACAGGTGTGGTGTGAGATACAGGTGTGGTGTGGTGAGAGGTACAGGTGTGGTGTGGTGAGAGGTACAGGTGTGGTGTGGTGAGTGGTACACGTGTGGTGTGGTGTGAGGTACAGGTTTGGTGTGGTGAGACATACAGGTGTGGTGTGGTGTGAGTTACAGATGTGGTGTGGTGAGAGGTACAGGTGTGGTGTGGTGAGTGGTACAGGTGTGGTGGTGTGAGGTACAGGTGTGGTGTGGTGTACATGTGTGGTGTTGTGTAAGGTACAGGTGTTGTGTGGTGTGAAGTACAGGTGTGGTGTGGTGTGAGGTACAGGTGTTGTGTGGTGTAAGGTACAGGTGTTTTGTGGTGAGTGGTACAGGTGTGGTGTGCTGTGAGGTACAGGTGTGGTGTGAGGTACAGGTGTGGTGTGGTGTGAGGTATAGCTAGGTATGGTGTTGTGAGTGGTACAGGTGTCGTGGTGTTAGGTACAGGTGTGGTGTGGTGTGAGGTACAGGTATGGTGTTGTGAAAGGTACAGGTGTTGTGTTGTGTGAGGTACAGGTGTGGTGAGGTGTGAGATACAGGTGTGGTGTGGTGAGTGATACAGGTGTGGTATGGTATGAGGTACAGGTGTGGTGTGGTGTGAGGCACAGGTATGGTGTGGTGAGCGGTACAGGTGTGGTGGTGTGAGGTACAGGTGTGGTGTGCTGTGAGGTACAGGTGTGGTGAGAGGTACAGGTGTGGTGTGGTGAGTGGTACATGTGTGGTGTGGTGTGAGGTACAGGTTTGGTGTGGTGAGACATACAGGTGTGGTGTGGTGTGAGTTACAGATGTGTTGTGGTGAGAGGTACAGGTGTGGTGTGGTGAGTGGTACAGGTGTGGTGGTGTGAGGTACAGGTGTGGTGTGATGTACATATGTGGTGTTGTGTAAGGTACAGGTGTTGTGTGAGGAGAAGTACAGGTGTGTTGTGGTGTGAGGTACAAATGTTGTGTGGTGTGTGGTACAGGTGTGGTGTGGTGTGAGGTACAGGTGTCGTGTGGTGTGAGGTACAGGTGTGGTGTGGTTTGAGGTACAGGTGTTGTGTGGTGTGAGGTACAGCTAGGTATGGTGTTGTGAGTGGTACAGGTGTCATGGTGTGAGGTACAGGTGTGGTGTGGTGTTAGGTACAGGTATGGTGTTGTGTAAGGTACAGGTGTTGTGTTGTGTGAGGTACAGGTGTGGTGTGGTGTGAGATACAGGTGTGGTGTGATGTGAGTGTAGTGAGAGGTACAGATGTGGTGTGGTGAGTTGTACAGGTGTGGTGTGGTGTGATGTACAGGATTGGTGTGGTGAGACACACAGGTGTGGTGTGGTATGAGGAACAGGTGTGGAGTGGTGAGAGGTACAGGTGTCGTGTGAGGTACAGGTGTGGTGTGTTCTGAGGTATAGGTGTGGTGTTATTAAAGGTACAGGTGTGGTGAGGTGAGAGGTACAGGTGTGGTGTGGTGTGATGTACATGTGTGGTGTGGTGTGAGGTACAGGTGTGGTGTGTATGTACAGGGGTGGTGTGGTCTGAGATACAGGTGTGGTATGGTGAGAGATACAGGTGTGGTATGGTGAGTGGTACAGGTGTGGTATAGTATGAGGTACAGGTGTGGTGTGGTGTGAGGCACAGGTATAGTGTGGTGAGTGGTACAGGTGTGGTGGTGTGAGGTACAGGTGTGGTGGTGTGAGGTACAGGTGTGGTGTGGTGTGAAGTACAGGTGTGTTGCGGTGTGAGGTACAAATGTGGTGTGGTGTGTGGTAGAGGTGTGGTGTGGTGTGAGGTACAGGTGTGGTGTGAGGTACAGGTGTTGTGTGGGTGTGAGGTACAGCTAGTTATGGTGTTGTGAGTGGTACAGGTGTCATGGTGTGAGGTACAGGTGTGGTGTGGTGTGAGGTACAGGTATGGTGTTGTGTAAGGTACAGGTGTTGTGTTGTGTGAGGTACAGGTGTGGTGTGGTGTGAGATACAGGTGTGGTGTGATGTGAGTGTAGTGAGAGGTACAGATGTGGTGTGGTGAGTTGTACAGGTGTGGTGTGGTGTGATGTACAGGATTGGGTGTGGTGAACACACAGGTGTGGTGTGGTATGAGGAACAGGGTGGAGTGGTGAGAGGTACAGGTGTCGTGTGAGGTACAGGTGTGGTGTGTTCTGAGGTATAGGTGTGGTGTTATTAAAGGTACAGGTGTGGTGAGGTAAGAGGTACAGGTGTGGTGTGGTGTGAGGTACAGGTGTGGTGTGAGGTACAGGGGTGGTGTGGTGTGAGATACAGGTGTGGTATGGTGAGTGGTACAGGTGTGGTATAGTATGAGGTACAGTGTGGTGTGGTGTGAGGCACAGGTATAGTGTGGTGAGTGGTACAGGAGTGGTGGTGTGAGGTACAGGTGTGGTGTGGTGTGAGGTACAGGTGTGGTGTGGTGAGAGGTACAGATGTGGTGTGGTGAGTGGTACAGGTGTGGTGTGGTGTGAGGGACAGGTTTGGTATGGTGAGACATACAGGTGTGGTGTGGTGTGAGTTACAGATGTGGTGTGGTGTACAGGTGTGGTGTTGTGTAAGGTACAGGTGTTGTGTGGTGTGAAGTACAGGTATGGTGTGGTGTGAGGTACAGGTGTTGCATGGTGTGATGTACAGGTGTGGTGTGAGGTACAAGTATGGTGTGGTTTGAGGTACAAGTGTGGTGTGGTGTGAGGTACAGGTGTGGTGTGGTGAGTGGTACAGGTGTGGTGGTGTGAGTGGTAGAGGTGGGTGTGGTGTGAGGTACAGGTGTGGTGTGGTTTGAGGTACAAATGTGGTGGTGGTGTGTGGTACAGGTGTGGTGTGGTGTGAGGTACAGGTATGGTGTGGTGTGAGGTAGAGGTGTGGTGTGGTGAGTGGTACAGGTGTGGTGTGGTGTGAGGTACAGGTGTGGTGTGGTGTGAGGTACAGGTGTGGTGTGAGTTATAGGTGTGGTGTGGTGTGAGGTACAGGTTTGGTGTAGTGAGACACACAGGTGTGGTGTGGTGTGAGGTACAGGTATGGTGTGATCTGAGGTACAAGTGTGATGTGGTGTTATGTACAGGTGTGGTGTGGTGTGAGGTACAGGTGTGTTGTGGTGTGAGGTACAGGTGTGCTGTGGTGTGAGGTACAGGTGTGCTGTGGTGTGAGGTACAGGTGTGGTGTGGTTTTAGGTACAGGTGTGGTATGGTGTGAGGTGCAGGTGTGGTGTGGTGTGATGTAAAGTGTGGTGTGGTGTGAGGAAAAGGTGTGGTGTGGTGAGTGGTGCAGTTGTGGTAGTGTGAGTGGTACAGGTGTGGTGTGGTGTGAGGTACAGGTGTGGTGTGGTGTGAGGTACAGGTGTGGTGTGGTGAGTGGCACAGGTGTGGTGGTGTGAGTGGTAGAGGTGTGGTTTGGTGTGAAGTACAGGTGTGGTGTGGTTTGAGGTACAAGTGTGGTGTGGTATGAGGTAGAGGTGTAGTGTGGTGTGAGGTAGAGGTGTGGTGTGGTGTGGTGTGAGGTAGAGGTGTGGTGTGGTGAGTGGTACAGGTGTGGTGTGGTGAGAGGTAAAGATGTGGTGTGGTGAGTGGCACTGGTGTGGTGGTGTGAGGTACAGGTGTGGTGTGGTGTACATATGTAGTGTTGTGTAAGGTACAGGTGTTGTGTGAAGTACAGGTGTGGTGTGAGGTACATGTATGGTGTAGTTTGAGGTATAAGTGTGGTGTGGTGTGAGGTACAGGTGTGGTGTTGTGAGGGGTACAGGTGTGGTGGTGTGAGTGGTAGAGGTGTGGTGTGGTGTGAGGTACAGGTGTCGTGTGAGGTACAGGTGTGGTGTGGTGTGAGGTACAGGTGTCGTGTGAGGTACAGGTGTGGTGTGGTGTGAGGTACAGGTGTGGTGTGGTGTGAGGCACAGGTATGGTGTGGTGAGTGGTACAGGTGTGGTGGTGTGAGGTACAGGTGTGGTGTGCTGTGAGGTACAGGTGTGGTTAGAGGTACAGGTGTGGTGTGGTGAGTGGTACACGTGTGGTGTGGTGTGAGGTACAGGTTTGGTGTGGTGAGACATACAGGTGTGGTTTGGTGTGAGTTACAGATGTGGTGTGGTGAGAGGTACAGGTGTGGTGTGGTGAGTGGTACAGGTGTGGTGGTGTGAGGTACAGGTGTGGTGTGATGTACATATGTGGTGTTGTGTAAGGTACAGGTGTTGTGTGGTGTGAAGTACAGGTGTGGTGTGGTGTGAGGTACAGGTGTTGTATGGTGTGATGTACAGGTGTGGTGTGAGGTACATGTATGGTGTAGTTTGAGGTGTAAGTGTGGTGTGGTGTGAGGTACAGGTGTGGTGTTGTGAGGGGTACAGGTGTGGTGGTGTGAGTGGTAGAGGTGTGGTATGGTGTGAGGTACAGGTGTGGTGTGGCTTGAGGTACAAGGGTGGTGTGGTGTGTGGTACAGGAGTGGTGTGGTGTGAGGTACAGGTGTGGTGTGGTGTGAGGTATAGGTGTGGTGTGGTGTGAGGTAGAGGTGTGGTGTTGTGAGTGGTACAGGTGTGGTGTGGTGTGAGGTACAGGTGTGGTGTGGTGTGAGGTACAGGTGTGGTGTGATGAGTGGTACAGGTGTGATGTGAGGTATAGGTGTGGTGTGGTGTGAGGTACAGGTCTGGTATGGTGTGAGGTACAGGTGTGGTGTGGTGTGAGTTAAAGGTGTGGTGTGGTGTAAGTTACAGTTGTGGTGTGAGGTACAAGTATGGTGTGGTTAGTGGTACAGGTGTTGTGGTGTGAGTTAAAGGTGTGGTGTGGTGTGAGGTACAAGTGTGGTGTGGTGTGAGGTACAGGTGTTGTGTGGCGTGAGGTACAGGTGTGGTGTGGAGAGAGGTACAGGTGTGGTATGGTGTGAGGTAAAGGTGTGATGTTATGTGAGGGACATATTATGTGGTGTGGTGTGAAGTACAGGTGTGGTATGGTGTGAGGTACAGGTGTGGTGTGGTGTGAGTTACAGGTGCAGTGTGGTATGAGGTACAGGTGTTGTGTGGTGAGTGGTACAGGTGTGGTGTGGAGTGAGGTGCAGGTGTGGTGTGGTGTGAGGTGTGTTATGAGGTACAGGTGTGGTGTGGTGAGAGGTACAGGTGTGGTGTGAGTACAGGTGTGGTGTGTTCTGAGGTACAGGTGTGGTGTTATTAAAGGTACAGGTGTGGTGAGGTGAGAGGGACAGGTGTGGTGTGAGGTACTGGTGTGGTGTGAGGTACAGGTGTGGTGTGGTGTCAGGTACAGGGGTGGTGTGGTGTGAGGTACAGGGGTGGTGTGGTGTGAGGTACAGGTGTGGTGTGGTGAGTGGTACAGGTGTTGTATGGTATGAGGTACAGGTGTGGTGTGGTGTGAGGCACAAGTATGGTGTGGTGAGTGGTACAGGTGTGGTGGTGGTGTGAGATACAGGTGTGGTGTGGTGTGAGGTACAGGTGTGGTGTGGTGAGAGGTACAGGTGTGGTGTGGTGAGTAGTACACGTGTGGTGTGGTGTGAGGTACAGGTTTGGTGTGGTGAGACATACAGGTGTGGTGTGGTGTGAGTTGCAGTTGTGGTGAGGTGAGAGATACAGGTGTGGTGTGGTGAGTGGTACAGGCGTAGTGGTGTGAGGTACAGGTGTGGTGTGGTGTACAGGTGTGGTTTTGTGTAAGGTACAGGTGTTGTGTGGTGTGAAGTACAGGTGTGGTGTGGTGTAAGGTACAAGTGTTGTATGGCGTGATGTACGGGTGTGGTGTGAGGTACAAGTATGGTGTGGTTTGAGGTACAAGTGTGGTGTGGTGTGAGGTACAGGTGTGGTATGGTGAGTGGTACAGGTGTGGTGGTGTGAGTGGTAGAGGTGTGGTGTGGTGTGAGGTACAAGTGTGGTGTGGTGTGAGGTACAGCTAGGTATGGTGTTGTGTACAAAGGAGTACAAAGGAAATCAAGCAACAACAGATCTAGTGACCCTTCTAGGTTGCTTGTCCTCCAAAACACTGAGGATCAAGTGGCCAAACAGTGGTTTAGAGTGGGTAAGGTAACATTGGAAAGGGAATTACTGCCCTGGAACTAATGTCCGTGGCAGGATTAGGAAGTTAGTAGGGGACAGATGGGTTAGGAACTGAGGGGGGGATAAAATAAAGTTATTCATTTACAAACGCAGTCAGTCGCGGGTGTGAAGCGAGATATTTGTCTAAGCGGAGTTTAAATGAATCAACGGTGATGCAGTCTATAACGTTTCGGGGAAGCCCATTCCACAAGTTGACAACTCGATTGAAGAAGAAATTCTTAGATTCGTGTGAGTTAAAAGATTTACCAATAATTTTGCAACCGTTTCCCTGCGTGTAATTAGATTGGTCGATAGTGAAGTACTTACTACAGCTCATATTGTCGATGCCTTTGATGATTTTGAACACTTGAATTAAGTCGCCTCTTAATCTGCGCTGGGTTAAAGGAAATAGATTGAATTCTCTAAGACGCTCTTCGTATGGTTTGCTAGGTATCATTTTGGTAACTCTACGTTGAACTCGTTCTAGCTTGTTTATATCTTTTTGGTAATAAGGGCACCAGGATTGAACGCAGTATTCCAGAAGAGGGCGGACTAAGGAATTGTAAAGGGTTAGGATAACTTCTTTGGATTTATGCTCAAATACCTGCCTATAAAGCCAATTATTTTGTTTGCCTTCTTAACAACTTCTGAACATTGTTGACTCGGTTTTAGGTTACTCGATATTGTTACTCCCAGATCGGTTTCTCTGTTTACATTCTTAAGCTGAGTGCCATTCATCGAATAGTTTGCTTTCTCATTTAGGTATCCGATATGTAGTACTTTACATTTATCCGCATTGAAACTCATTTGCCAAATTTGGGCCCAACATGACAATTTATCTAGATTGTGTTGCATATCGTCAACTTGTTCTTTTGAGAGTACGCTATTTGCAATTTTTGTATCGTCAGCAAATTTTGAGATTGTACAGGTGAGGCCCTCATCTATGTCGTTGAGGTAAATTAGAAAGAAAATTGGTCCTAGTACCGATCCCTGGGGGTACCCCGCTACTTACATTGGTCCATTTAGATGCCTTACCGTTTATGACTACTCTTTGCTTTCTGTCGCTGAGCCAAATTTCTATCCATTTCAACACACCGTCTTGTATTCCATGCGCTTTTAGTTTTAGCAGTAAACGTTTGTGGGGAACTTTGTCAAAGGCCTTTTGAAAATCAAGGTATATAATATCTACAGCTTTACTCTCATCGTAGAGGTTGAGGATATCGTGGAAGAAGTCTAAGAGGTTTGTTAAACAGGAACGTTTTTTACGAAAGCCGTGTTGAGTATCTTTAAGTATGTTATTTTCCTCTAAGTGATTTACGAGTCTGTCTCGTATGACCGTTTCTAGCATTTTACATACAACTGAGGTTAAGCTAATTGGACGATAGTTACTGGGTAGGGATTTGCTGCCTTTTTTTAATATCGGTGTTACGTTGGCTAGCTTCCACTGATCAGGCATAGTTCCAGACTGCAAGGATTTATTGAATAGTAATGTCAGTGGTTTGGAGAGCTCATCCTTAGCTTCCTTCAGAACTCTAGGCGAGATTGTATCAGGTCCAGGTGTTTTATTTACCTTGAGTTTATCTAAACAATTCAATACTTCTCTCTCTCTGTAACGGTGATATTGCTTAGAACATCTGAATTATCAATCTGAATCGGCGATGGTGTAGGGATATCACTGAGGTCTTCTGTTGTAAAAACTGATGCAAAGAAGGTATTGAGGGCATTACTCATTTGTACTTCGTCTTTGGTGTATTCTCCATTTTCATCGACTAACGGTCCAACAGTTGAAGGAACTACTTTTTTCTTTCTGATATAACTATAGAATTCATTCGGGTTTGTTTTACTTTGATTCGCAATATGAAACGCTAAGGTCTTTTTACTTTGCTTAATTAACTTTTTGGCTTTGCGTCGTAGCTCTACAAATTTCACCCGTTCTTTGTCATTTTGTGAGCATTTTAATCTATCATTAGCACATTTTTTAGCAAGCAGGCAGTTTGAAATATCTTTATTCCACCATTTGGGCTTATTATTATGGCCTGGACACCATATTTTCGATGGTATGCAGTCTTGCACTGCTTTTAGGTAAGTGGTTTCGAATAAACTTCCAAGATTTATTTATGTCGTTATTGTTAATTAAAAAGCACCAGTCAGTTTCTTTAAACATAGCTCTAAGTTTATGGAAGTTTGCTTTCTTGAAATTGGGGACTTTTTCGATGCTACTATTTGGTTCGTTACTAGTAAACTTTAAAGTGAAAGTTATCGTACGATGGTCGCTGTTACTGAATTCATCACCAACATTCAAATTCTCTATCAATTCTTCTTTTGGTGCAAGTACAATGTCAAGAACGTTATTACCACGGGTCGGCGTTCGAACAAATTGATAAAGCGAACTCACTTGTAAGTTCGTATACAAGTCATGTCCGGAGTGTGAAGTAAGAGTATCGCCCCACTTGGTCACAGGTAAATTAAAGTCGCCAAAAATTACGGTATCTTGTGAGTTACTTACATCTGCAATTTGTTCGTAAATTTCTCGGTCAGTTTGCACTGATTGAGCTGGAGGTCTGTATATTAGCGCAAGTATTATTTTTGTACCTTTATTATTCTTTATTAGCACAAAAGATGTGTCGACGTTCACAATTTGAGGTTTTGACAAGAGGGTAGGGTTAAGACTTTCTTTGATATAAAGGAAAACGTCACCTCCATTTCGATTTATTCGGCTTTTCTCAAACATTACATAACCGGGTAGTGAATACTCTGCTAAAAAGTCTATCTTCTGTATTGAGCCAAGATTCTGTTATGCCAATCACATCATAATTTTCTGTAAACACTAGCTCCTCTAAATCTGAAAAATGTATTGCGTATGCTAAGAGCGTTTGCATAGAAAACCTTTAAATTTGTTATTTTAGAACTCACGGAACGCTCTTTAATAATATTTTTTGGTTCTTGTCGGATCTACATTTATGTTCATGGCTGTCCTCGGTCCTCGCTGTCTTCGGTCCTTATCGCTGGTGGTCCTCGGTTGCCTCTGTTTTTTGTTTGGCGTTGGATGTATTTATGCCACTGCTGCTTCTTCTCGGATGGCGTTTTTTTATCCATGGCTGCGGACTGCTTCGTGTAGGAGACGACCCATGCGTGCTGAACCCACAGGGTTTAGATGAGTGCCATCCTTGCGGAACAGAGTAGGCTGGTTGTAGAAGTTATCCCAGAGGTTGATGAATTCAACTTCTTCCCTCAGACACAAATATTTTAGTCGGCTATTTGTGCTGAAGGCCTTGTCGTAGAATTTGTCAGGTGCGTCGATCTTGGGGAGAATGCCTGAGATGATGATATTCCTTGACTTGTTTTTGTAGTGCTGGATCATCTTGCGATATTTCTCCATCAACTCTTCGGATCTGGTGCGCATGACGTCATTTGAACCAGCATGGATGACAAAAAGGGTATTTTCATTTGCATCCTTTGTGGTATCTTCGAAGGCTTCCACAATGTCGTCCAGTCCAGCTCCTGGGATGCAAAATCTTTTTCGTCGATTTGGGACTCTGTCGCAGAACTCTTCGACCTGTCCTCGTAGGATGGAATCCCCAACGAGCCTGGTCTCTTCTGGTTCATCTTCCATCTCTACCAATATCTCAAATCTGTTTGACATTGTGACTGGTAGATGAAACCTTTTCTGCGTTGGCCGTGCACCGTTCCTCACTGGTGTAAATCCGGAAACCTGTGGTGGCGGGACCCTGCGTACAGGTTGGGGAGAGGAGTGGTTAGAACGGGGGCGAGGGGTTGGTACTGTTCGTGCTAGCAGGCTTCTTGCACGAGGAGTGGGGGAGAGACTAAGGTGAACAGGGCGGGTGTCTTGGTTGATGTCGGCTCAGATTCGTCAGAAGATGCTGCAGTGGCTACTGTAGGTGTTGGATTGTTGGCAGATGACGTTGGGGCGGTGGTGGATGTTGGAGTTGAAACATTTGGAGTTAGTGATACTCCAACGTTGAGTGTTACAAACTCTTGGAGTGATTCCAGCTTCCTGGTGAGGGCGTTGATCTTGTTGTGGGCTTCATCCAATTTTGCTGTCAAATCCTCTCATTGCTGGTAGAGTCGGCAGACTTGTGGATCGGCAGGAGCAAACATGGAAGCACCAAACCTACCGGCGCAGTTCGTACAGGCACGAGGCATGGTGACGATCACTTTCTTCAGATCACTTCACTCACTTAAAAACACTTAACTCACTTTAAAAATACTAAACTCACTTTAAAAACGCTTATCTCACTTTAAAAACACTTCACTCCCTTCAGGTCGCTTCACTAACTTAAATAGGCCTAACCGAAAACAAAAATGTTGAAATACGCACAAATAGGTTATCAGCGGTGATAGCCTAACCGAAAATTAAAACAAAACAAAATTAAATTTGAATACGCAGTGATAGCCGAACCGAAAACAATTTTATTTTTATTTAAACAGAAATAGGCCACCAGGGGTTATAGCCTATCCTAACTGAAAACAAAAATTATGAAATACCGGTATGCATAAATAGGCCACCAGCAGTGATAGCCTAACTGAAAATTTAAAAAATTGAAGTACGCAGAAATAGGCTACCAGGGACCTAGGCCTAGACTAACCGAAAACAAAAAATAACCGAAACCAAAAATTATGATTATAG
Organism: Lithodes maja; assembly: GCA_037953745.1. Lineage (NCBI taxonomy): Eukaryota > Metazoa > Arthropoda > Malacostraca > Decapoda > Lithodidae > Lithodes > Lithodes maja. The sequence continues at coordinate 20,275 of JBAKBP010013884.1, forward strand.
TGTGGTATAGTGTGGTGTGAGGTACAGGTGTGGTGTGTTTAGTGGTACAGGTGTGGTGTGGTGTGTTGTACAGGTGTGGTGTGGTGTGTTGTACAGCTGTGGTGTGGCAAGAGGCACAGGTGTTGTGTGGTATGAGGTACAGGTGTGGTGAGGTACAGGTGTGGTGTGGTGTGGTTTGAGGTACAGGTGTGGTGTGAGGTACAGGTGTGGTGTGAGCTACAGGTGTGGTGTGGTGTGAGGTACAGCTGTGGTGTGGTGAGTGGTACAGGTGTGGTGTGGTGTGAAGTAAATGTGTTGTTTGCTGTGAGGTACAGGTGTGGTGAGGTACAGGTGTGGTGTGGTGTGAGGTACAGGTGTGGTGTGGTGTCATGTACAGGTGTGGTGTGGTGTGAGGTACAGGTGTGGATTGGTGTGAGGTACAGGTTTGGTGTGGTGTGAGGTACAGGTGTGGTGTGGTGTGATGTACAGGTGTGGTGTGGTGAGAGGTACATGTGTGGTGTGGTGAGTGGTACAGGTATGGTGTGGGGAGTGGTACAGGTATGGTGTGGGGAGTGGTACAAGTATAGTGTGGTGTGAGGTACAGGTGTGGTGTGGTGAGTGGTAAAGGTTTGGTGTGGTGTGAGGTACAGGTGTGGTGAGGTAATGGTGTGATGTGATGTGAGGGACAGATGTGGTGTGGTGTGAGGTACAGGTGTGGTGTGGTTTGGGGTACAGGTGTGGTGTGGTGTGAGGTACAGGTGTGGTGTGATGTGAGGTACAGGTGTGGTGTGGTGTGAGGTACAGGTGTGGTGTGGTGTGAGTTACAGGTGTGGTGTGGTGAGTTGAACAGGTGTGGTGCAGGTGTGGTGTGAGGTACAGGTGTGGTGTGAGGTACAGGTGTGGTGTGGTGTGAGGTACAGGTGTGGTGTGGTTAGGATCATAGGTGTGGTGTGTTGTACGGGTGTGGTGTGGTGTGAGGTACAGGTGTGGTGTGGTATGAGGTACAGGTGTGGTGTGGTGTGAGTTACAGGTGTGGTGTGGTGAGTTGAACAGGTGTGGTGCAGGTGTGGTGTGAGGTACAGGTGTGGTGTGAGGTACAGGTGTGGTGTGGTGTGAGGTACAGGTGTGGTGTGGTTAGGATCATAGGTGTGGTGTGGTGTGTTGTACGGGTGTGGTGTGGTGTGAGGTACAGGTGTGGTGTGGTATGAGGTACAAGTGTGTTGTGTGGTACAGGTGTGGTGTGGTGTGAGGTACAGGTGTGGGGTGGTGAATGGTACAGGTGTGGTTTGGTGTGAGGTACAGGTGTGGTGTGGAGTGAGGTACAGGTGTTGTGTGAGGTACAGGTGTGGTGTGGTGAGTGATACAGGCGTGGTGTAGTGTGAGGTACAGGTGTGGTGTGGTGTGAGGTACAGGTGTGGTGTGGTGTGAGGTACAGGTGTCGTGTGGTGTGAGTTACAGGTGTGGTGTGGTGAGTTGTACAGGTGTGGTGTGGTGTGAGGTGCAGGTGTGGTGTGAGGTACAGGTGTGGTGTGAGGTACAGGTGTGGTGTGGTTAGTGGTACAGGTGTGGTGTGGTGTGTTGTACAGGTGTGGTGTGGTATGAGGCACAGGTGTTGTGTGGTATGAGGTACAGGTGTTGTGTGAGGTACAAGTGTGGTGTGGTTTGAGGTACAGGTGTGGTGTGAGGTACAGGTGTGGTGTGGTGTGAGGTACAGGTGTGGTGTGGTGTGAGGTACAGGTGTGGTGTGGTGTGAGGTACAGCTGTGGTGTGGTGAGTGGTACAGGTGTGGTGTGGTGTGAAGTAAAGGTGTGGTGTGGTGTGAGGTACATGTGTGGTGTGGTGAGTGGTACAGGTATGGTGTGGTGAGTGGTACAGGTATAGTGTGGTGTGAGGTACAAGTGTGGTGTGGTGAGTGGTAAAGGTTTGGTGTGGTGTGAGGTACAGGTGTGGTATGGTGTGAGGTACAGGTGTGGTGTGGTGTGATTTACAGGTGTGGTCTGGTGTGAGATAGAGGTGTGGTGTGCTGAGTGGTACATGTGTGGTGTGGTGTGAGGTAAAGGTGTGGTGTGGTGGGAGGTACAGGTGTGATGTGTTGTGAGGTATAGGTGTGGTTTGGGAAGTGGTACAGGTGTGGTGTGGCGTGAGGTACAGGTGTGGTGTGAGGTACAGGTTTGGTGTGGTGTGAGGTACAGGTCTGGAGTGGTGTAAAGTACAGGTGTGGTGTGGTTTGAGGTACAGGTGTGGTGTGGTTTGAGGTACAGGTGTGGTGGGGTGTGACTTACAGGTGTGGTGTGGTGTAAGGTACAGGTGTGGTGTGGTTTGAGGTACAGGTATGGTGTGGTGTGAGGGACAGGTGATGTGTGGTGTGAGGTACAGGTCTATTGTAGTGTGAGGTACAAGTTTGGTGTGGTGTGGTGAGTATTACAGGTGTGGTGTGGTGAGCGGAGCGGGTGTGGTGTGAGGTACAGTTGTAGTGTGGTATGAGGTACAGGTGTGGTGTGGTGTGAGGTACAGATGTGGTGTGGTGTGAGGTACAGGTGTGGTGAGGTTCAGGTGTGGTGTGGTGTGGTGAGTGGTACATGTATGGTGTGGTGTGAGGTACAAGTATGGTGTGGTGTGAGGTACAGGTGTGGTGTGGTGTAAGGTACAGGTGTGGTGTGGTGTAAGGTACAGGTGTGGTGTGGTGTGAGGTACAGGTGTAATATGGTTAGTGGTACAGGCATTGTGTGGTGTGAGGTACAAGTGTGGTGTGGTGTGAGGTACAGGTGTGGAGTGGTGTGAGGTACATGTGTGGTGTGAGGTACAGGTGTGGTGTGGTGTGAGGTACAGGTGTGGTGTGGTGTGGTGTGAGGTACAGGTGTGGTGTGGTGTGGTGTGAGGTACAGGTGTGGTGTGGTGTGAGGTACAGGTGTGGTGTGGTGTGAGGTACAGGTGTGGTGTGGAGTGAGGTACAGGTGTTGTGTGGTGTGAGGTACAGGTGTGTTGTGGCGAATGGTACAGGTGTGGTGTGGTGAGAGGTACAGGTGTCGTGGTGTGAGGTACAGGTGTGGTGTGGTATGAGGTAGAGGTGTGGTGTGGTGTGAGGTACAGGTGTGGTGTGGTATGAGGTACAGGTGTGGTGTGGTATGAGGTACAGGTGTGGTGTGGTATGAGGTACAGATGTGGTGTGGTATGAGGTACAGATGTGGTGTGGTATGAGGTACAGGTGTGGTGTGGTGTGAGGTACAAGTGTGGTGTGGTGAGTGATACAGGTGTGGTGTAGTGTGAGATACACGTGTGGTATGAGGTACAGGTGTGGTGTGGTGTCAGTTACAGGTGTGGTGTGGTGAGTTGTACAGGTGTGGTGTGGTTTGAGGTGCAGGTGTGGTGTGAGGTACAGGTGTGGTGTGGTGTGAGGTACAGGTGTCGTGTGGTTAGTGGTACAGGTGTGGTGTGGTGTGTTGTACAGGTGTGGTGTGGTATGAGGCACAGGTGTTGTGTGGTATGAGGTACAGGTGTTGTGTGGTGTGAGGTACAGGTGTGGTGTGGTGTGAGGTACAGGTGTGGTGTGGTGTGAGGTACAGGTGAGGTGTGGTGTGAAGTAAAGGTGTTGTGTGGTGTGAGGTACAGGTGTGGTGTGGTGTGAGGTACAGGTGTGGTGTGGTGTGAGGTACAGGTGTGGTGTGGTGTGAGGTACAGGTGTGGTGTGGTGTGAGGTACAGGTGTGGTGTGGTGTGAGGTACAGGTGTGGTTTGGTGTGAGGTACAGGTGTGGATTGGTGTGAGGTACAGGTTTGGTGTGGTGTGAGGTACAGGTGTGGTGTGAGGTACAGGTGTGGTGTGAGGTACAGGTGTGGTGTGGTGTGAGGTACAGGTGTGGTGTGGTGAGTGGTACAGGTACGGTGTGGATCTGCTCTCAGATCGCCAGTATGGCTTCCTTAAGGGTCGCTCTACTGGTGATCTTCTTTCATATCTTACTAACTCTTGGTCATCCTCCTTTCGGGACTTCGGTGAGACTTTTTCTATTGCACTAGACATATCGAAAGCCTTCGATAGAGTCTGGCATAAATCTTTAATTTCTAAACTACCCTCCTTCGGTTTCTATCCCTCCATCTGTGCCTTTGTCTCTAATTTCCTTTCCGGCCGTTCCATAGCTGCGGTTGTGGACGGCCATTGTTCACTTCCCCACCCTATAAACTCCGGTGTTCCTCAGGGCTCTGTCCTATCTCCTATTCTCTTTCTAATTTTTATAAATGATCTCCTTAACTGTACCTTAATTCCCATCCATTCATACGCAGACGACTCAACCTTACACTACTCCATTAGTTTTTCAGAACGCCCCAGCCAGCAATCCCTCAACGACAAACGTAATGAAGCCATAGAACTCTAAAATTCTGATCTAAATACTATTTCCAATTGGGGCAGAGAAAACCTTGTTAACTTTAATGCTTCCAAAACCCAATTTCTCCATCTATCTACCCGTCAGGATCTCCCAGCGGACTATCCCTTATTCTTCAACAATACAAAAATCAACCCTTCATCTTCTCTCAATATTCTTGGTGTCTCTTTTTCTTCTGCTCTCATTTGGAAGGACCATATTACCAGTCTTGCTAAGGCAGCCTCCCAGAAGCTGGGTGTGCTCAACCGCCTTAGGGGGTTCTTTTCCCCTGCACAGCTTCTTGCTCTGTACAGGGGCATAGTGCGCCCTTGTATTGAGTATTGTTCACATGTGTGGGGAGGTTCCTCTCACACCGCTCTCCTAGACAAAGTTGAAAGGAAGGCCTTTCGTATCATTAACTCCCGTCCACTCACCAACTCTCTGCAATCTCTCTCTCTCCGCCGCAATGTTGCATCTCTCTCGCTATTCTATCGCTACTATAATAATCAGTGTTCCTCAGAGCTATCCCAGTGCATACCACCTCCTTTACGTAGGGCACGTGGTACCCGTCTTGCAACTCAATCCCACCCCTACTCTGTGCAACTCTCCAACCCAAGAGTGAAACGTTACTCTCAAACTTTCTTCTACTCAACATCTGAGCTCTGGAACTCTCTCCCAGAATCAGTCTTTCCCTCTTCCTATGACTTAAATTGCTTCAAACTCCGTGTGTCCAGGCATTTTGGCTCGAACGTCCCTTGATTTTGGCCCTGTCACTCTTTCAACTATGGGGGAGGCACTCGCTATAGGCAGTTATGCCTTTTGCCTCCCTCAATCACATAGAAAAAAAAAAAAAAAAAAAAAAAAAAGGTACAAAATAAATCCAGCAACAACAGATCTAGTGACCCTTCTAGGTTGCTTGTCCTCCAAAACACTGAGGATCAAGTGTCCAAACAGTGGTTTAGAGTGGGTAAGGGAACATTGGAAAGGGAATTACTGCCCTGGAACTAATGTCCGTGGCAGGATTAGGAAGTTAGTAGAGGACAAATGGGTTGGTAACTGAGGGGGGATAAAATAAAGTTATTCATTTACAAACAGTCAGTCGTGGGTTTGATGCGAGATATTTGTCTAAGCGGAGTTTAAATGAATAAACGGTGGTGCAGTCTATAACGTTTCGGGGAAGCCCATTCCACAAGTTGACAACTCGATTGAAGAAGAAATTCTTAGATTCGTGCGAGTTAAAAGATTTACCAATAATTTTGCAACCGTTTCCCCGCGTGTAATTAGATTGGTAGATAGTGAAGTACTTACTACAGTTCATATTGTCGATGCCGTTGATGATTTTGAATACTTGAATTAAGTCACTTCTTAATCTGCGCTGGGTTAAAGGAAATAGATTTAATTCTCTAAGACGCTCTTCGTATGGTTTGTTCTTTAGGCTAGGTGTCATTTTGGTAACTCTACGTTGAACTCGTTCTAGCTTGTTTATATCTTTTTGGTAATAAGGGCACCACGATTGAATGCAGTATTCCAGAAGAGGGCGGACTAAGGAATTGTAATGGGTTAGGATAACTTCTTTGGATTTATGCTCAAATGACCTGCCTTTTAAGCCAATTATTTTGTTTGCCTTCTTAACAACTTCTGAACATTGTTGACTCGGTTTTAAGTTACTCGATATTGTTACTCCCAGATCGGTTTCTCTGTCTACATTCTTAAGCTGAGTGCCATTCATCGAATAGTTTGCTTTCTCATTTAGGTATCCGATATGTAGTACTTTACATTTATCCGCATTGAAACTCATTTGCCAAATTTGGGCCCAACATGACAATTTATCTAGATTGTGTTGCATATCGTCAACTTGTTCTTTTGAGAGTACGCTATTTGCAATTTTTGTATCGTCAGCAAATTTTGAGATTGTACAGGTGAGACCCTCATCTATGTCGTTGATGTAAATTAGAAAGAGAATTGGTCCTAGTACCGATCCCTGGGGTACCCCGCTACTTACATTGGTCCATTTAGATGCCTTACCGTTTATGACTACTCTTTGCTTTCTGTTGCTGAGCCAATTTTCTATCCATTTCAACACAACGTCTTGTATTCCATGCGTTTTTAGTTTTAGCAGTAAACGTTTGTGGGGAACTTTGTCAAAGGCCTTTTGAAAATCAAGGTATATAATATCTACAGCTTTACTCTCATCGTAGAGGTTGAGGATATCGTGGAAGAAGTCTAAGAGGTTTGTTAAACAGGAACGTTTTTTTACGAAAGCCGTGTTGAGTATCTTTAAGTATGTTATTTTCCTCTAAGTGATTTACGAGTCTGTCTCGTATGACCGTTTCTAGCATTTTACAGTCAACTGACGTTAAGCTAATTGGACGATAGTTACTGTGTAGGGATTTGCTGCCTTTTTTTAATATCGGTGTTACGTTGGCTAGCTTCCACTGATCAGGCATAGTTCCAGACTGCAAGGATTTATTGAATAGTAATGTCAGTGGTTTGGAGAGCTCATCCTTAGCTTCCTTTAGAACTCTAGGCGAGATTGTATCAGGTCCAGGCGATTTATTTACCTTGAGTTTATCTAAACAATTCAATACTTCTCTCTCTGTAACGGTGATATTGCTTAGAACATCTGAATTATCAATCTGAATCGGCGATGGTGTAGGGATATCACTGAGGTCTTCTGTTGTAAAAACTGATGCAAAGAAGGTATTGAGGGCATTACTCATTATTTTGTACTTCGTCTTTGGTGTATTCTCCATTTTCATCGACTAACGGTCCAACAGTTGAAGTAACTACTTTTTTCTTTCTGATATAACTATAGAATTCATTCGGGTTTGTTTTACTATCTATCTATTGCCTGACGCCGTGATCCCCGAAGGGGTGGCCACGAACGAACCGCCCCCATGCACCTCTGTCCCCAGTCAGTCGACGCCCCTCCCCCCAACCAGCACCGCCTTCATTCATGTAGTTCCTCACTCCATCCTTCCACCTCATATTCGGTCTACCTCTCCCCCTCTGTCCCTCCACCTCGCTCTCGTACACCCTCTTAGTCATTCTCTCGCTTTCCATACGTTCCATATGGCCGAACCATCTCAAGTTGTTCCTTTTCACACTTTCCAGCACATCTACCTCCACACCACACCTCCTTCTTACTTCCTCATTAGTCTGTCTATCCCTCCATGTAATTCCGCACGCACTCCTTAAGTAATTCATTTCCACTGCTCTCACTCTTGGTCTGAGTCTCTCAACCAACGTCCATGCTTCGCTTCCGTAAGTCCGTGTCGGGATTACCACACTGTCATGCAAGGACTTCTTCACTTCCATACTGACCACCCTATTTCTTGTTACTGCTTTTAGCGTTCCTACAACCCTCTTCCCCTGTTGTACCCTCTCCCGCACCTCTTCATCCATAGTCCCATCTTTACTCAACACACTGCCCAGATACTTAAAAGAGTTGACGATCTCCATAGCCTGACCGTTCAGCTTCACCTCACACTCTGTGACTTCACCCCTTTCGAAGACCATAACCTTGCTCTTCCCCGTATTTACCTTCAAATTCCGTTTTTCGCACACTGTTCCAAACTCATTTACCAGACCCTGCAACTCCCATTCATTATCACTCATCAGAACTGTATCATCCACAAACCGCAGTATAGGTAGCTTCCACTCAATTCCCTTCCTTTTCAGCGATACACCAACATCCACTGCTCTTGATAGTATTTCTTTCATAACTCCATCCATATATACAGTAAACAACCACGGGGACATCACACACCCCTGTTTCAAACCAACATTCAGGTCAAAGAACTCGCTCTGCTCACTCTCCACACGTACTGCCGCCTTTGCACCCTCATACATGCTCTTCGCTGCTTTCAGCAACTTGCCCTCTACTCCGTATATTCTAAGTACTTTCCACAAACCTTCTCTATCCACTCTGTCATATACCAAGTCCATAAAGGCAACATACACCTTTTGTTTCTTCTCCAGATACTTCTCCACAACACAATTCAGGGTAAAAATCTGATCTACACATCCTCTTCCCTTCCTAAAGCCTCCCTGCTCGTCGCCTATCCATTTCTCCACTCTCACTCTCACTCTCTCAATCACTACCCTACTGTATACCTTCCCTACTACGCTTAGAAGACATATTCCTCGGTGGTTACCACACACTCCTCTTTCCCCTTTGCCCTTATATAGGGGGACTATTATGCCAGTCTTCCAGTCATCGGGTGCACTCCCCTTCTCCCATGCTAGTTTGCAAATTTTCCATACCCATTCTATCACTATCTCACCACCATACCTCAACATTTCCCCACACACTCCATCTGTTCCTGGTGCTTTCCCCAACTTCACTCTTTTCATGGCTTCCCACACTTCTGACCTCCTGATCCCCACCTCCTCCTCCACTACTTCTCTTCTTCTCCCTCCCATACCATATCCAGCTATGTTTGCTGGCTCTTCATTCCTTTCATTTAGCAACTCACTGAAGTACTCCCTCCATCTTTCGACTCTCTCTTGCTTCTCGGCTAGCATTCTCCCATTCTTATCTTTCACACCCTTACTGTTTCCCTTGCTACCTTCCCTAACTTTCTTGACTTCTTTCCAGAACAGTTTCTTACTCTCCCTCCATTTTACACTCAGATTCCTTCCAAATTCCTCATCTACTCTTCTCTTACTTTCCTTCACTACTCTCTTCACCACCCTCTTACTCTCCACGTACCTCTCTCGTTTCTGTCTCTCGGAATCTTCATTCCCTCTACTACCCAACCACTCTCTATATGCTTTCTTCTTTTCTTCCACAGCTATTCTTACCTCTTCTGTCCACCATGCTGTACCTTTCACTCCCCTCCCTCTTCTCCTCACTCCACACACCTCCTCACATGCTGCACAGATCTCATCCTTAAACACCTTGCTCATCTCCTCCACTTCCTCCATAACTTCCAGGTCGAACCCACCTAGTCGTCTTTCCACTGCTCTCCTGTACTCCTCCCTGACTTCCTCCTCCTGCAACCTCTCCACCCTCCTCACCATTCCACCCTCCTCTCGCCTCCCTCCCGCTCTCCTCACCCACTTCTTTTGTAACCTAACCTTAGCTACCACTACATAATGATCAGACAGACCCCCTCCAATACCCCTATACACCCTAGCATCCATCACAGATTTCTTCATTCGTTCATCCACACATACATAATCAATCAATGTTTTACTTTGATTCGCAATATGAAACGCTAAGTTCTTTTTACTTTGCTTAATTAACTTTTTGGCTTTGCGTCGTAGCTCTACAAATTTCACCCGTTCTTTGTCATTTTGTGAGGATTTTAATCTATCATTAGCAAATTTTTTAGCAAGCAGGCAGTTTGAAATTTCTTTATTCCACCATTTGGGCTTATTATTATGGCCTGGACGCCATATTTTCGATGGTATGCAGTCTTGCACTGCTTTTAGGTAAGTGGTTTCGAATAAACTTCCAAGATTTATTTATGTCGTTATTGTTAATTAAAAAGCTCCAGTCAGTTTCTTTAAACATAGCTCTAAGTTTATGGAAGTTTGCTTTCTTGAAATTGGGGACTTTTTCGATGCTACTATTTGGTTCGTTACTAGTAAACTTTAAAGTGAAAGTTATCGTACGATGGTCGCTGTTACTGAATTCATCACCAACATTCAAATTCTCTATCAATTCTTCTTTTGTTGCAAGTACAATGTCAAGAACGTTATTACCACGGGTCGGCGTTCGAACAAATTGATAAAGCGAACTCTCTTGCAAGTTCGTATACAAGTCATGTCCGGAGTGTGAATCGCCCCACTTGGTCACAGGTAAATTAAAGTCGCCAAAAATTACGGTATCTTGTGAGTTACTTACATCTGCAATTTGTTCGTAAATTTCTCGGTCAGTTTGCACTGATTGAGCTGGAAGTCTGTATATTAACGCAAGTATTATTTTTGTACCTTTATTATTCTTTATTAGCACAAAAGACCTGGTGGAGGGAAAGGTAAGAGTTAAGAGTTACAGGAGAATAAGAGACAAGCGTGAAGTAAGAGAGGTAATAAAAATTAGTGAGTTAGAGAAGAGTGAAAAAGAGAGGGAGTACAAGGAAAGCCTAAATGAAAAGTGGATGGAAGTGAGAGAGATGGAAGAGAGAGAAGTAGAGGTTGAATGGCAACAGTTTAAGGAAGGAGTGAAAGCAAGTGCAGAGGTAGTATGCGGCAAAAGGAAAGTAGGAGGCAGAGGTATCAGGAAGGGAAGCGAGTGGTGGAATGATACGGTGAGAAAGGCAGTTGAGGAGAAGAGACAGTGTTTTGAGAGGGTTTTACAGGATGGTAGCGTTGAGGTATGGGAGAGGTACAAGGAGAAAAGGAGAGAGGCAAAACGGAAAATTAGAGAAGCAAAAAAAGATGCAAACGAAAGGTGGGGCCAAAGGCTGAGTGAGAATTTTGAAGAACGAAAGAAGATGTTCTGGAAGGAGGTACATAAAGTAAGGAAAGGAGGACAAAAGAGGGAAGAGTCAGTGAAAGATGAAAATGGAGAATTACTAGTGGAACCAGTTGAAGTGAGGAAAAGATATGCTGAGTATTTTGAATCTTTGTTAAATACAAGAGATGGAAGAGCAGCAGTGATTGAAGCAGAGGTGGATGGAGATAGGTTACCCAGGCCACCCAGGTGGCAGGGAATGAATGAAAGGATCGAGGAAAATGAGGTGAAAGAAGCAGTGAAACAAATGAGAGCGGGAAAAGCAGAAGGTTTGGATGGTATTGCTGTGGAGTGTATAAAGAAGGGTGGAGATGTGATAATAGATTGGTTGGTGAGACTTTTCAATGTGTGCTTTGTTGTGTCAATGGTACCAATAGACTGGAAGAGTGCATGTATTGTGCCGTTGTACAAGGGGAAGGGAGATCGGCAGGAGTGTTCAAGTTATAGAGGTATTAGTTTATTGTCAGTGGTTGGAAAGCTGTATGGCAGGGTGTTGATAGAGAGGATAATAACGTGTACGGAAGTTGCAATAGGAGAAGAACAGTGCGGTTTTATGAGGGGAAGAGGGTGCGTGGATCAGATGTTTGCAGTAAGACAGTTATGCGAGAAGTATTTAGAGAAGCATAAGGAGATATTTTGGGCTTTTATGGACTTGGAAAAAGCATATGATCGTGGGACCGTGAAGCAATGTGGAAGGTGTTAAGGATTTATGAAATAGGAGGACATTTGTTAGAAGCAGTTAAGAGTTTTTATGAAGGGAGCAGAGCATGTGTGAGAGTAGGAAATGGTGAGTTGAGTGAATGGTTTGAGGTAAAGGTAGGTTTGCGACAGGGTTGTGTAATGTCACCATGGCTGTTTAATATGTTTATGGATGGTGTGGTGAGGGAGGTGAAAAGGAGAACTATGGGAAGAGGATTGGGTTTAGTAGGAAAGAATGGTAGAGATTGGGAGTTGAATCAGTTGCTGTTCGCTGATGACACAGCATTGATGGCGGATTCTGATGAGAAACTGCAGCGGGTAGTCAAAGAGTTTGGTGTGGTTTGTGGAAGGAGGAAACTGAAGGTGAACGTCAATAAAAGTAAAGTAATGGTGTGTAATAGGGGAGAGCATAGGGTGAATCTAGATGTGAGGCTGGATGGGGAAATATTGGAACAAGTAGAGTGTTTTAAATATCTAGGAGGAACGATAAGCAGGAGTGGAGGTATGGAAATGGAGGTAAAACAGAGAGTGTGTGAAGGAAGGAAGGTTTTCGGAGCAATGGGAAGTATGTGGAAGAAGAGAAATCTCGGAGTGAAAGTAAAAAGTGCACTGTATCAAGGAATTGTTGTGCCAACAGTGATGTATGGGGCTGAGACATGGACTCTGAAGAAAAAGGAGAAAAGAGGGCTGGATGTGATGGAGATGAGCTGCTTGAGGAGTATGTGTGGAGTTACTCGTAGAGACAGATTGAGGAATGAAGAGATACGTAGGAGAGTGGGGCAGCAGGAACATTTGTCAGCCAGAGTGGACAGAAGGGTGCTGAGCTGGTATGGTCATGTTGAACGAATGGGAGATGAAAGTCTTACAAAGAGAATATGTGAGTCAGGTACAAGGGGAGATAGAAGGGCAGGAAGACCCCCATTGAGATGGAGAGACTGTGTAAGAAAGGCTTTGGATGATAGAGGAATGACTATAGATCAGGCAGGGGAAGTGGTGGTGGACAGGAGTGAATGGAGAATGCTTGTGAATAGTTGAGTGAACACGTGGTCATTTGGAGTAAGGGGTCGGGCGCAAGTTCGACTAGATAATAGTCCATCAGGCGCCTGGCCCGGGGGGACGATTAATATGAAGGGTGTGTCTGGAAGTGTGGTGGGAGGGCTTGTGGCTTTGGCTCCGCTGCATGTCTGCCTGCCGAGATCGGAACCTCTCCGGGTGGTCAGGGGCTGGGGGAGTGCTGGAGCGACCTTGGTAACCCTGGTCTCTGGGTCTTCTCCTGGGTGACCTGGATGTGTGTGAGTTTGTGTTTTTTATCTGTGTTTATTTTTTGTTTTATGTTTTTGTGTTTTCCCTGTTCTTGCTCTGTCTTGAGTCGGCTACCCCCAAAATGGGGATTGGGCCTGAGCATATAGATAGATAGATATAGATAGATAGATAGATAGATAGCACAAAAGATGTGTTGACGTTCACAATTTGAGGTTTTGACAAGAGGGTAGGGTAAAGACTTTCTTTGATATAAAGTAAAACGCCACCTCCATTTCGATTTATTCGGCTTTTCTCAAACTTTACATAACCGGGAAGTGAATACTCTGCTAAAAAGTCTCTATCTTTTGTATTGAGCCAAGATTCTGTTATGCCAATCACATCATAATTTTCCGTAAACACTAGCTCCTCTAAATCTGAAAATTTATTGCGTATGCTACGAGCGTTTGCATAGAAAACCTTTTAATTTGTTATTTTAGAACTCGTGGAACGCTCTTTAATAATATTTTTGGTTCTTGTCGGATCTACATTTATGTTCATGGCTGTCCTCGGTCCTCGCTGTCTTCGGTCCTTATCGCTGGTGGTCCTCGGTTGCCTCTGTTTTTTGCTTGGCGTTGGATGATTTATGTCACTGCTGCTTCTTCTCGGATGGCGTTTTTTGATCCATGGCTGCGGACTGCTTCATGTAGGAGACGACCCATGCGTGCTGAACCCACAGGGTTTAGATGAGTGCCATCCTTGCGGAACAGAGTAGGCTGGTTGTAGAAGTTGTCCCAGAGGTTGATGAATTCAACTTCTTCCCTCAGACACAAATATTTTAGTCGGCTATTTGTGCTGAAGGCCTTGTCGTAGAATTTGTCAGGTGCGTCGATCTTGGGGAGAATGCCTGAGATGATGATATTCCTTGACTTGTTTTTGTAGTGCTGGATCATCTTGCGATATTTCTCCTTCGGATCTGGTGCGCAGGACGTCATTTGAACCAGCATGGATGACAAAAAGGGTATTTTCATTTGCATCCTTTGTGGTATCTTTGAAGGCTTCCACAATGTCGTCCAGTCCAGCTCCTGGGATGCAAAATCTTTTTCGTCGATTTGGGACTCTGTCGCAGAACTCTTCGACCTGTCCTCGTAGGATGGAATCCCCAACGAGCCTGGTCTCTTCTGGTTCATCTTCCATCTCTACCAATATCTCAAATCTGTTTGACATTGTGACTGGTAGATGAGACCTTTTCTGCGTTTGCCGTGCACCGTTCCTCACTGGTGTAAATCCGGAAACCTGTGGTGGCGGGACTCTTCATACAGGTCGGGGAGAGGAGTGGTTAGAACGGGGTCGAGGGGTTGGTACTGTTCGTGCTAGCAGGCTTCTTGCACGAGGAGTGGGGGAGAGACTAAGGTGAACAGGGCGGGTGTACTGGTTGATGTCGGCTCCGGTTCGTCAGAAGATGCTGCAGTGGCTACTGTAGGTGTTGGATTGTTGGCAGATGACATTGGGGCGGTGGTGGATGATGGAGTTGAAACAATTGGAGTTAGTGATACTCCAACGTTGAGCGTTACACACTCTTGGAGTGATTCCAGCTTCCTGGTGAGGGCGTTGATCTTGTTGTGGGCTTCATCCAATTTTGCTGTCAAATCCTCTCGTTGCTGGTAGAGTCGGCAGACTTGTGGATCGGCAGGAGCAAACATGGAAGCACCAAACCTACCGGCGCAGTTCGTACAGGCACGAGGCATGGTAACGATCACTTTCTTCAGATCACTTCACTCACTTAAAAACTCTTAACTCACTTTAAAAACACTAAACTCACTTTAAAAACACTTCACTCCCTTCAGGTCGTTTCACTTACTTAACCTCTCCGCGGCGCACAGGGGGTTTTCTACAGGGTAAGACTGTGCGCACGTATGATGATTTGGGGACCTATTGCAAATTTCGATAAAAAGTACATCATCGTGTAGGGAATGTTTGCGGGCATCGGCCCATATATATTTGACCCCCCAAAAAATGTCTGGGGGGGGTGGGGGAACGGTCCGTAGTTGAAAAATGTGGAGCGAATGGCACCGCGCGGCTAGATTGTCATCGAGCGGCGAGATTTCCCTGCCGAATATTTACGCGCGCAGGGGATAGAAGGAGAGGGAGGAGGGGGTGGGTTACGGCGTATTATCACGTATATGTCCATTTTTGAGCCCTTTTAGGCTATGTAGAGTATGTATACGTGTGTAGGCCACCCATATAACAATGAATATGCCTCATAGTGACCAAAAATTGCAATATATATAAGGGAATTATAAGAGAATTTGTAGGCGGGAATGAAGATGTGTTGGAGGTTTGGCGGCAATTTATGAGCTGAGAGTGTGGTTTACGCCATACATATCACGTATATCTTGTACGTAGAGCACTGTCATGCTATAATACAGACTTGTACGTATGTATACGTGCCATATATCAAAATATATACCGCATATTGACCAATTCATGCGATATTTACGCACATTATCAAAGAGTTTCTATGCGTGAACCAAGGTGTGAGTGAGCTGTGCTGGGAATGAAAGGGGGAGAGGGTGTGTTACGCCATACATATCACGTAAATCTTGTATTTAGAGCACTGTCATGCTATAATAAAGACGTGTACGTATGTAGGCGTCCCATATAACAAGGAATATACCGCATATAGCCCAATTGATGCGATATTTACGCAAATTGTGAATGTGTTTCTAGCACACGGAAGCCTGAAAGGGTTGGTTGGGGGTGGGTGTGTGGGAGGGAGGGAGGGAGGCATGCAGGGGTGCAGGGAGGGAGTGAGTGAGTCGTCAAGAGAAGGAAGGCAGGCAGATCTCTAGATAGATAACCAGCTGTGTGACAAGTGTGAAGGCGCTCGAGGCGTATGGATGCTTGGGATTTTGAACCTTGTCTTCCAGGTGTCTGGTGTTTGTTGCCACCAAGAGTTTTACAATAACATGAGTCAGGAATGGAGAGAGAGAGAGAGAGATAGATAGAAACTGAGACATGCGTATGTCGTACGTATAAATGGACTTCAGAATTGCATTTTTATGCAAGCAGACATTGCATTTTAGACACATGTGAAGTACCACAGAAACATGTAGGCCATTGACTGTCAATAAAGTACTATATTATAGACCACCAGCGATGGTGGTCAGTAAACACGTGCAGATTGCCTTTTGCGATAAAGGGCTAAATATAGAATGGTGTCTCCTTACACTTGCGAAAGGGTAGATTGCCACCAGAGAAACGTTTACTTATTTATTTCCAAGTAATATGCAATCTAAATGTACATTCGAGACCTACTGCAATTATTTGTATGACAGTCATGACTATGTATAATCCAATATACGCGCGTAGGCGAGACATAAGAAAGCTGGTTGAGCAATTTACGACACCCACACAGTTATTATTCTTTTTTATTTACAATATTATACAATACAAATGTATTTGTGAAGAGTATTTTATCCATTATTGTATTTATACAAATTTTGTTCCCAGACAGAGCTGCTGTGGCTGGTGTAGCTAGGGCATAAAGGGAGCGGCAAGGGTCACCGCTTGACCGTGTGAAAATGAGTGGAGTCGCACTGAGAGGGGCAATTTTGCTGAATGTTTTGGCAATTTTGGACAGAATAAAGTTATATAATTACTAATTCTTGACAGAGACAAACTTTCATAAACCTTGGCATGATATAATTGATAATCCCATCAATTTACAAACGTAAATTGGTGGGATAATTCATTTTTTTTTGTATATTGTCATTTCGATTGTAGACACAAAGTTTTGAGTGATATTTGGTATGAGCTCCTGTGGCATGGTTGGTAAGGTCGCGGACTGGAAAACTCAAAGTGTGCTAGGGTTGTGGGATCGAATCCAGGAGGGGGTTATGGGGAAGGTTTTATATTGTCTAGAACATTTTTGATAAATTTTTTTTTTTACAAGATCATGCCATTGTATTCAATAAATATGAAATATTCATAGAATATATCATATTGTAAGAATACAATGACATGACCTTGTGTTTTTTTTTATTATTGTTTTTTTTTATTATCTTAGTAGGTTTGACAGGATTTGTTGAAACATATTTATTTTTGTACAATTCATTTGAGGTAAGAAAATAATTATATACACATGACTTTGACTAATAACAAACATATATATTGATATAATAAAAAAATAAGGCATATAACATGTAAATATTTGAAACTTATAAACTAAATAATGAAACATACAATTATATAATGTAAAAGCTATATCACAGGGACATCTTTGGAACTTATACATTATATAATATATATGTTACATTATGAGGTAGCGTGATCAATTAGGTCAGGTCAGGTAAGGTAGGGCGCGAGTCCAGGACAGGGCTGAGCAGGGGGCGAGTCCAGGGCAGGGCTGAGCAGGGGGCGAGTCCAGGGCAGGGCAGGGCAGTGCAGGGCAGGGCAGGGCAGGGCAGGGCAGTGCAGGGCAGGGCGGGGCAGGGCGACACTCAAACTTTTTTGAAGGTGTGGTAGTCCCTGAAGCACTCGCCCATGCAGAGTGGAACTTTGCACTCTGCGCACATTGAGGTGACTCTTTTTGGGACATGGGGTTTCCTGACACTGGAGCTGCAGACGATGCACTGCACCTGCCTGTGACGAGTGCCAATCACCTTGGTGCTGATCAGGTAGTGTCTTTGGACACCCACCTGCACTCGGTCAGGAACGTGATCCCCACGCCATGCCGTACGTCTGTGAGTGGTGGTGCCATACTTCTCCAGGAGTTGGTATGAGACGTTGTACACGAACTCCCGGAATTTCAGCTTCTGGTTTGGGGACATATCCTTCTTCACCAACCACAAGTTGTAGGCGTTGAGCATCGTGATATCAACTAGGTGGAGGAAGAGCTTGTGATACCACTTCACAGTCTTCCTCAGACACTCAACGCCTGACAGCTGACAGTCAGACTTGTCCACCAGGCGCATGTTCTTAGTGTAGTCCACTACCATGTCGGGCTTGTAGATGGTCTTCCTGGTTCTGTAGTGGATTTTGCCAGAATCCACCTGGGCACCTGTGTGGACGGTGGAAAGCAGGTGGACGTCTCGCTTGTCCTTCCACTTCAGGGCTATCACTTTCCCACACTTTTCGAGCTCCTTGTATTTCTGCCCCTTTCGTCGCCTTCTTCGAACATGCCTCTCGCGGTGTTCCTGGGCCAGGTCGTCTTCTGAAGGTGTGTCACTGGAGGAGGCATCTGTGAGAGGAATGACATCACCTGTGAATTTTGGCATAAACTTTCTTGTCTTTCTGACAGTCCCACATGCCCCCGTTTGGTTGTCATGAAGAAACTGGCAGAGAGCAGGAGAAGTATACCAGTTGTCAGTGTAGATGATGTGGCCTTTGCCCAGGTAAGGTGCCAACATTTTCCTGACGATGGCACCTGACATGCCCATGGGGTCATTGGCAGCGGCTTTCGGGATGTCAATGTCAGTGCCTGTGTACACGATCATGTCAAGCACTATTCCAGTTTCGCAGTCACACAAAACGAAGAGCTTGATTCCGAACCTATGCCTTTTCAAGGGGATATACTGTTTGAACACAAGACGTCCTTTGAAGAGCACGAGCGACTCGTCAATCACCAAATTGAGGAAGGGGTAAAAGTATTTCCTAAACCTCTCCAACAACATGGTGAACACAGTCCGAACTTTCCATATCCTGTCAATCCTGTTAGGATTTTCGTTGTCTGCAAAGTGCATAAATCTTAGCAGCAACAAAAATCTGTCACGAGTCATGAACCTATTGAAAGTTGGGGTGGCGATGAGAGGGTCGTGCTTCCAGTAGTGTTGCAACACATGCTTCTTGATCAGAGGCATGAGGAACAACAAGGCAAAGAACGTCATAAATTCTTCAACAGTCGTATCCACCCAGCCTCGAATTCTCGCTTTTGGAGAAAGGACGTCCAATCGGCCAAACACCCACCTGTAGTAGGCGTTTGTTTGGGCAACGATGAACGTCATTACCTCAAAATCGAAAAAAGCGAGGAAGAAGTCGCTTTCGTTCGCGTGCTCGTCACAGGGCCAGTCGTCAGTTGTACCTGACGTCCCAGGATTGAACTGGGGCACGTCAGGTACAAAATTGACCCCGTCAGACCAATCGAACGTAGGCAAGCCAGGGATCGGAATGTCGTCTGCGTCTGCTTCATCGTCTGAAATATCGCTTCCATGGTCGCGATACAGCACTTGATCATCATCACCCTCCTCTTCACTGGACAGACGATGACCTTCCTCATTTTCGTCGCCGACGTCTGACTCACTCCCACTGTCCACTCCCAAATCCCCCCACCCTTGGTCCCGTGCTTGGTCTTCGTCGTCAAAACCTTGGCTGCCAATGTCCTGTAAATCACCATCAAACAGCAGGGCGCCATATTTGGATGGTGTCAGAGTTTTCCGGGTAATTTTTCCAAGCGAGGGTGTCTTATGGACAGGGACAGCAGAGGTGGCGGTAGGGGCGGCGGTAGGGGCGGCGGCAGGGGCGGCGGCAGAGGCGGCGGCAGGGGCATCAGTGGTGCGTGGCCTTGATGGCAAGATGATGGTGGTGCCTGTCGCCCTTCTCTCTGTTCCTTGGGCAGGGGCGGCAGGGGCGGCAGGGGCAGCAGGGGCAACAGGGGCAACAGGGGCAGCAGGGGCAACAGGGGCAGCAGGGCCACCAGGGAAAGCAGGGCCAGCAGTCGCTTTCCCTCTCCCTTTCCCCTTCCCCTTCCCCTTCCCTGTTCCTTGGGCAGGGGTGGCAGGGGCAGCAGGGGCGGCAGGGGCAGCAGGGGCGGCAGCGGCAGCCGGGCCAGGGGCGGCGGCTGGTGGTGGTGGTGGTGGTAGGGGCACTGTGGCTGGCGTACGGGATCTTTTCCCTACGCCCGTGCCTTTAATTTTTCCTGCCCCCGCAGGTTTTGCAGCCCTAGGGCGGCCTCCTGCGTCACTGGTAGGGGCAGCAGGGGCGGCAGCGGCAGTCGGGCCAGGGGCGGCGGCGGCAGCCGGGCCAGGGGCGGCGGCTGGTGGTGGTGGTGGTGGTGGTAGAGGCACTGGCTGGCGTACGGGATCTTTTCCCTACGCCCGTGCCTTTAATTTTTCCTGCCCCCGCAGGTTCTGCAGCCCTAGGGCGGCCTCCTGCGTCGCTGGTACCGGTGGCAGGGGTGGCAGGGGTGGTAGTGGTGGTGGTAGTGGTTGTTGCAGTGGCCTGGGTCGTGGTGGCAGTGTCACGAAAGACCAATGACCTCTGTGTCATTGCCCTGCTTGCACGTGTTTTCCGTGCTTGGGGTGCTGGTGTTTCGTCCTCCGAGCTGTAGGGCGTGTCGTACTGGTAGCTAGGGTCTTTGGCAGCCACCCTCTGCCTTCCACGGCGGCTAACACCACCAGAAGGAGGGCTGGTTGTGTCATCAGGGAGCGAGCGTGAGGGACGTGTGGGCTCCATGACTAGTGCTTGGTTACTGGCGCGGTGGTGCTTGCACGAGTGCGGGGAGAGCGTTTGGCGGGGTGGTATCGAGAGTTGACACGTAGTACTATATCCACACCAATTTTCAGCCGCCTGACTATTAACGCGCGGTTTTGGTACGCGTTCAAAAGCGTTACTCTGGAGAGTCTTCCCGCAGTCCGCCGGGGGAACTCTTAACCTGACAAGCGCTAAATAGACCTAGGGGCTAGGGTAGTTATTTGTGCATTTCTAGCCTTGGATTCTGACAGAATTTGTTATATTTACAATATAGAGCATTATTTGTTTTCGGTATGCTTTTATTTTACATATATGATGTATATATGAACCTTCAAGAGTGCTAAAATAATTGGGAAAAGCATTTGGGTGGTGAAAAACGAAGATATTGGCCACCCGGTCATAATCTCAGGCGAGAGAGCCACAGGCAACCCTCCTCTCTCGCTGTCTGTGAGGTAACTGAGACGAGCGGGGCGGTGTGGGCCGGTGTCTGGGTGTTACATAACGATCTTTTCTGCAACCCACTTGTGTTACATTATCGCGGGAGAGAAAAATAACCGATAAATGATTATAATAAGAGGAAAAATAGGTGATAATTGAGGAGGGGAGGGAGGGGGGAATAAGGTGGGGAAGGAGGGGAGGGGGGTGGGTGAGATTTACATGGATGAGTACTGGAGGGGAATTATCTCACCTAGAGACAAATTCCTTTGTTTTGATAGGCCCTTTTTTTTTTTGGAAGGCTTTTTTTATGGTCTTGCTTCCGTGAGGCCTATCGCGTTCCCTATAGGAAGCCTTCCGTGAGGCCTATAGCGCTTGCCGGGTTAAGAGTCTTCCCGCAGCTCCCGGGTTAAATAGGCCTAACCGAAAACAAAAATGTTGAAATACGCACAAATAGGTTATCAGCGGTGATAGCCTAACCGAAAATTAAAACAAAACAAAATTAAATTTGAATACGCAGTGATAGCCGAACCGAAAACAATTTTATTTTTATTTAAACAGAAATAGGACACCAGGGGTTATAGCCTATCCTAACCGAAAACAAAAATTATGAAATACCGGTATGCAGAAATTGGCCACCAGCAGTGATAGCCTAACTGAAAATATAAAAATTTAAGCACGCAGAAATAGGCCACCAGGGATAATAGCCTAGACTAAACCAAAACAAAAATTATGATTATAGTGTGGTATAGTGTGGTGTGAGGTACAGGTGTGGTGTGGTGAGTGGTAAAGGTTTGGTGTGGTGTGAGGTAAAGGTGTGGTGTGGTGTGTTGTACAGGTGTGGTGTGGTGTGTTGTACAGGTGTGGTGTGGTGTGTTGTACAGGTGTGGTGCGGTGTGTTGTACAGGTGTGGTGCGGTGTGAGGTACAGCTGTGGTGTGGTGTGAAGTAAAGGTGTTGTGAGGTACAGGTGTGGTGTGGTGTGAGGTACAGGTGTGGTGTGGTGTGAGGTACAGGTGTGGTGTGAGGTACAGGTGTGGTGTGGTGTAATGTACAATTGTGGTGTGAGGTACAGGTGTGGATTGGTGTGAGGTACAGGTTTGGTGTGGTGTGAGGTACAGGTGTGCTGTGGTGCGCGGTACAGGTATGGTGTGGTGTGAGGTACAGGAGTGGTGTGGTGAGTGGTAAAGGTATGGTGTGGTGAGTGGTACAGGTATAGTGTGGTGTGAGGTACAGGTATAGTGTGGTGTGAGGTACAAGAGTGGTGTGGTGAGTGGTAAAGGTTTGGTGTGGTGTGAGGTACAGGTGTGGTGTGGTGAGGTAATGATGTGATGTGAGGGACAGATGTGGTGTGGTGTGAGGTACAGGTGTGGTATGGTGTGAGGTACAGGTGTGGTGTGGTGTGATTTAAAGGTGTGGTCTGGTGTGAGGTAGAGGTGTGGTGTGGTGAGTGGTACAGGTGTGGTGAGGTACAGGTGTGGTGTGTTGTGAGGAATAGGTGTGGTTTGGTGAGTTGTACAGGTGTGGTGTGGTGTGAGGTACAGGTGTGGTGTGAGGTACAGGTGTGGTGTGAGGTACAGGTGTGGTTTGGTTTGAGGTACAAGTGTGGTGTGATGTGAGGTACATTTGTGGTGTGGTGTGAGGTACAGGTGTGGTGTGGTGTAAGGTACATGTGTGGTGTGGTGTGAGGTACAGATGTGGTGTGGTGAGTGGTACACGTGTGGTGTGGTGCGAGGTACAGGTGTGGTGTGTTGAGGTACAGGTGTGGTGTGGTGTGAGGTACAGGTGTGGTGTATTAAGTGGTACAGGTGTGGTTTGGTGAGTGGTACAGGTGTGGTGTAGTGTGAGGGTCAGGTGTGGTGTGGTGTGAGGTACAGGTGTGGTGTGGTGTGAGGTACAGGTGTGGTGTGGTGTGAGGTACAGGTGTGGTGTGGTGTGAGGTACAGGTGTGGTGTGGTGTGAGGTACAGGTGTGGTGTGGTGTGAGGCACAGGTGTTGTGAGGTACATGTGTGGTGTGGTGTTAGGTACAGGTGTGGTGTGGTGTAAGGTACAGGTGTGGTGTGGTGTGAGGTACAGGTGTGGTGTGGTGTGAGGTACAGTTGTGGTGTGGTGAGTGGTACAGGTGAGGTAAAGGTGTTGTGAGGTACAGGTGAGGTGTTGTGTTATGTACAGGTGTTGTGTGGTTTGAGGTACAAGTGTGGTGTGTTGTGAGGTACAGGTGTGGTGTGAGGTACAGGTGAGGTGTGGTGTGAGATACAGGTTTGGTGTAGTGAGAGGTACAGATGTGGTGTGGTGAGTGGTACAGGTGTGGTGTGGTGTGATGTACAGGTTTGGTGTGGTGAGACACACAGGTGTGGTGTGGTGTGAGGTACAGTTGTGGTGTGGTGAGAGGTACAAGTCTGGTGTGAGGTACATGTGTGGTATGATCTGAGGTACAGGTGTGGTGTTATTAAAGGTACAGGTGTGGTGTGGGGAGAGGTACAGGTGTGGTGTGGTGTGAGATACAGGTGTGGTGAGGTACAGGTGTGATGTGTTGTGAGGTACAGGTGTGGTTTGGTGAGTGGTACAGGTGTGGTGAGGCGTGAGGTACAGGTGTGGTGAGGTACAGGTTTGGTGTGATGTGAGGTACAGGTCTGGTGTGGTGTAAAATACAGGTGTGGTGTGGTGTGAGGTACAGTGTGGTGTGACTTACAGGTGTGGTGTAGTGTAAGGTACAGGTGTGGTGTGGTTTGAGGTACAGGTATGGTGTGGTGTGAGGGACAGGTGTTGTGTGGTGTGAGGTACAGGTCTGTTGTAGTGTGAGGTACAGGTTTGGTGTGGTGTGAAGTACAGGTGTGGTGTGGTCAGTATTAAAGGTGTGGTGTGGTGAGTGGTACAGGTGTGGTGTGGTGTGAGGTACAGTTGTGGTGTGGTATGAGGTACAGGTGTGGTGTGAGGTACAGGTGTGGTGTGAGATACAGGTGCAGTGTGATGTAAGGTATAGGTGTGGTGTGGTGTGAAGTTCAGGTGTGGTGTGGTGAGTGGTACATGTATGGTGTGGTGTGAGGTACAAGTATGGTGTGGTGTGAGGTACATGTGTGGTGTGGTGTAAGGTACAGATGTGGTGTGGTGTGAGGTACAGGTGTAATATGGTTAGTGGTACAGGCATTGTGTGGTGTGAGGTACAAGTGTGGTGTGGTGTGAGGTACAGGTGTGGTGTGGTGTGAGGTACAGGTGTGGTGTGGTGTAGTGTAAGGTACAGGTGTGGTGTGGTGTGAGGTACAGGTGTGGTGTGGTGTAGTGTAAGGTACAGGTGTGGTGTGGTGTGAGGTACAGGTGTGGTGTGAGGTACAGGTGTGGTGTGGTGTGAGGTACAGGTTTGGTGTGGATTGAGGTACAGGTATTGAGTGGTGTGAGGTACAGGTGTGTTGTGGTGAATGGTACAGGTGTGGTGTGGTGAGTGGTACAAGTGACGTGGTGTGAGGTACAGGTGTGGTGTGGTATGAGGTAGAGGTGTGGTGTGAGGTACAGGTGTGGTGTGGTGAGTTGTACAGGTGTGGTGTGGTGTGAGGTACAGGGGTGGTGTGGTGTGAAGTACAGGTGTGGTGTGTTGTGAGGAATAGGTGTGGTTTGGTGAGTGGTACAGGTGTGGTGTGGTGTGAGGTACAGGTGTGGTGTGAGGTACAGGTGTGGTTTGGTTTGAGGTACAGGTGTGGTGTGATGTGAGGTACATTTGTGGTGTGGTGTGAGGTACAGGTGTGGTGTGGTGTAAGGTACAGGTGTGGTGTGAGGTACAGATGTGGTGTGGTGAGTGGTACAGGTGTGGTGTGGTGCGAGGTACAGGTGTGGTGTGTTGAGGTACAGGTGTGGTGTGGTGTGAGGTACAGGTGTGGTGTATTAAGTGGTACAGGTGTGGTTTGGGGAGTGGTACAGGTGTGGTTTGGTGAGTGGGTCAGGTGTGGTGTGGTGCGAGGTACAGGTGTGGTGTGGTGTGAGGTACAGGTGTGGTGTGGTGTGAGGTACAGGTGTGGTGTGGTGTGAGGTACAGGTGTGGTGTGGTGTGAGGCACAGGTGTTGTGTGGTGTGAGGTTCATGTGTGGTGTGGTGTTAGGTACAGGTATGGTGTGGTGTAAGGTACAGGTGTGGTGTGGTGTGAGGTACAGGTGTGGTGTGGTGTGAGGTACAGTTGTGGTGTGGTGAGTGGTACAGGTGAGGTAAAGGTGTTGTGAGGTACAGGTGAGGTGTTGTGTTATGTACAGGTGTTGGTGGTTTGAGGTACAGGTGTGGTGTGAGGTACAGGTGAGGTGTGGTGTGAGATACAGGTTTGGTGTAGTGAGAGGTACAGATGTGGTGTGGTGAGTGGTACAGGTGTGGTGTGGTGTGATGTACAGGTTTGGTGTGGTGAGACACACAGGTGTGGTGTGGTGTGAGGTACAGTTGTGGTGTGGTGAGAGGTACAGGTTTGGTGTGAGGTACATGTGTGGTATGATCTGAGGTACAGGTGTGGTGTTATTAAAGGTACAGGTGTGGTGTGGGGAGAGGTACAGGTGTGGTGTGGTGTGAGATACAGGTGTGTTGTGGTGTGAGGTACAGGTGTGGTGTGAGGTACAGGTGTGGTGTAGTGTGAGGTACAGCTGTGGTATGGTGTGAGGTACAGATGTTGTGTGGTGTGAGGTACAGGTGTGTTGTGGTGAGTGGTACAGGTGTGATGTGGTGAGTGGTACACGTGTCGTGGTGTGAGGTACAGGTGTGGTGTGGTGGGAGGTCCATGTGTGGTGTGGTTTGAGGTACAGGTGTGGTTTGGTGTGAGGTAAAGGTGTGGTGTGGTGAGTGGTACATGTGTGGTGTGGTGTGAGGTACAGGTGTGGTGCGGTGTGAGCTACAGGTGTGGTGTGATGAGTGATACAGGTGTGGTGTGATGAGTGGTACAGGTGTGGTGTGGTGTGAGGTATAGGTGTGATGTGGTGTGAGGTACATGTGTGGTGTGGTGTGAGGTACAGGTGTGGTGTGGAGTGAGGTACAGGTGTAGTGTGAGGTACAAGTATGGTGTTGTTAGTGGTGCAGGTGTTGTGGTGTAAGGTACAAGAGTGGTGTGGTGTGAGGTACAAGTGTGGTGTGATGTGAGGTACAGGTGTGATGTGAGGTACAGGTGCTGTTTGGCGTGAGGTACAGGTGTGGTGTGGTGAGAGGTACAGGTGTGGTGTGGTGTGTGGTAAAGATGTGATGTGAGGGACAGATGTGGTGTGGTGTGAGGTACAGGTGTGGTATGGTGTGAGGTACATGTGTGGTGTGGTGTGAGTTACAGGTGTGGTGTAGTGTGAGGTACAGGTGTGGTGTGAGGTACAGGTGTGGAGTGGTGTG
The DNA here is from genome assembly GCA_037953745.1 of Lithodes maja. NCBI lineage: Eukaryota > Metazoa > Arthropoda > Malacostraca > Decapoda > Lithodidae > Lithodes > Lithodes maja. Next base: position 46,256 of record JBAKBP010013884.1, read on the forward strand.
AGGTACAGGTGTGGTGTGGTGTGAGGTACAGGTGTGGTGTGGTGAGTGGTAAAGGTTTGGTGTGGTGTGAGGTACAGGTGTGGTGTGGTTAGTGGTACAGGAGTGGTGTGGTGAGTGGTAAAGGTTTGGTGTGGTGTGAGGTACAGGTGTGGTGTGGTGAGGTAATGACGTGATGTGAGGGACAGATGTGGTGTGGTGTGAGGTACAGGTGTGGTATGGTGTGAGGTACAGGTGTGGTGTGGTGTGATTTACAGGTGTGGTCTGGTGTGAGGTAGAGGTGTGGTGTGGTGAGTGGTACAGGTGTGGTGTGGTGTGAGGTATAGGTGTGATGTGTTGTGAGGTACAGGTGTGGTTTGGTGAGTGGTACAGGTGTGGTGTGGCGTGAGGTACAGCTGTGGTGAGGTACAGGTTTGGTGTGATGCGAGGTACAGGTCTGGTGTGGTGTAAAGTACAGGTGTGGTGTGGTGTGAGGTACAGGTGTGGTGTGACTTACAGGTGTGGTGTAGTGTAAGGTACAGGTGTGGTGTGGTTTGAGGTACAGGTATGGTGTGGTGTGAGGGACAGGTGTTGTGTGGTGTGAGGTACAGGTCTGTTGTAGTGTGAGGTACAGGTTTGGTGTGGTCAGTATTAAAGGTGTGGTGTGGTGTGAGGTACAGTTGTGGTGTGGTATGAGGTACAGGTGTGGTGTGAGGTACAGATGTGGTGTGGTGTGAGGTACAGGTGTGGTGTGGTGTGAGATACAGGTGCAGTGTGATGTAAGGTACAGGTGTGGTGTGGTGTGAAGTTCAGGTGTGGTGTGGTGAGTGGTACATGTATGGTGTGGTGTGAGGTACAAGTATGGTGTGGTGTGAGGTACAAGTGTGGTGTAGTGTAAGCTACAGGTGTGGTGTGGTGTGAGGTACAGGTGTAATATGGTTAGTGGTACAGGCATTATGTGGTGTGAGGTACAAGTGTGGTGTGGTGTGAGGTACAGGTGTGGTGTGGTGTGAGGTAAGGTACAGGTGTGGTGTGGTGTGAGGTACAGGTGTAGTGTGAGGTACAGGTGTGGTGTGGAGTGAGGTACAGGTGTTGTGTGGTGAGGTACAGGTGTGTTGTGGTGAATGGTACAGGTGTGGTGTGGTGAGTGGTACACGTGTCGTGGTGTGAGGTACAGGTGTGGTGTGGTGAGTGGTACAGGTGTCATGGTGTGAGGTACAGGTGTGGTGTGGTATGAGGTAGAGGTGTGGTGTGGTGTGAGGTACAGGTGTGGTGTGGTGAGTGGTACAGGTGTGGTGTGGTGTGAGGTACAGGGGTGGTGTGGTGTGAAGTACAGGTGTGGTGTGGTGTGAGGAATAGGTGTGGTTTCGTGAGTGGTACAGGTGTGGTGTGAGGTACAGGTGTAGTGTGGTTTGAGGTACAGGTGTGGTGTGAGGTACAGGTGTGGTGTGGTTTGAGGTAGAGGTGTGGTGTGGTGTGAGGTACATTTGTGGTGTGGTGTGAGGTACAGGTGTGGTGTGGTGTAAGGTACAGGTGTTACGAACTGGCACTCGGGTACACAAGGGCTCTCAATCAGGACTCGAATACGGCTCGCTGCCACAACGGAAACACACGATCCCAACCCCTGAGTACTGCCAGCCGAACAAAAAACACCAATACCCTCCAGAGTTCAATCTGCTATAACGGGGTATTTAAGAACTCGGTACTAGTGTTCAACAACAGACTAATAAAGAGACAGGAATTATCTAGTCTGGTCAACAATCAAACAATGAAGTAAGAAACAACAACACAAAAGAATAGTGTTGGCCGAAGCCGAAGTAATCCACACTTGACTAAGAATTTAAGAAGTCCTCCACCCTCTACTTCGGATCGGCACTATTACGTTACGTTAATTAATACTCCTTAAGCATCGAGCAAGGAATCTTCTGAAAAAAGTTAGATGCTTCTCGGATGCTCGTAAGAAGTACGTATCAGATTTTGAACAGTAATTCAATAAGCAAAAACACTGGCAATTAAATACTATTAAAGGTTTAAATTGGCATAAGAATAATTTAAAGAATATGCAATAGTAAATGGCAAACATTAAAAAGAAGTACTCCGCAAATGCAACGGCAATAGCCTACTCGGATTGTGCTCGTGGGCCACTAATCACTAAAGTAGCCAAGTTTGCAACACATGAAATCAATAGTGCATAAACAATCTCATACATAAGGAAAGCTTTAATACTATTCTGTATCTACTAATCGAGTAAAGTCTAGCTGGGGTACTGTGGGCAAAAGGTGGCAGTGACTGAGCAAAAACGGCTCGTAGCCTAGCGAAGTCCTCACAACTGTTTAAAGTATTACGTTAAAACTAACAAGTGCACTTTGAGAAATCCAGATCCCTTGTATCTGGTTTTCTCCCGGCTCCTTGACAAAGTAAAAACAAACTGTTAATAAAATACAGGGTGGTTAGGCTCTTGCCCTCACGCACTGTAAATTATTAACTCAACACAGTCAGCCGCGAAGACAACCTAGGCTTCACTGAACCGAAACGAGTATGCAGGTTTATCGCTTAACCACTGCATCAAACAACAACTCGTAACACACAAAAAGCCTCACCCCAGTCTAGCATTACCTAGACCAGCATAAAACAGGAATAATAATAATAACACACAGGGAAATGCATATACAAGTGCAACAAACATAAATCAATCCTATTCTAAGTTAACCCTTCCAAAAATAGGCTATCTAATAGGCAAGTATCTCGTGAGAACTCAAGCGATAATACGTTGGCTGACTAGCTCTGCACCAACGGGACCATGGAAGTTAAACAGGCAGGGAAAAGAGGAGATAAGAATGTAAGGTAGTAGAGAAAGTTCACATCAGTCAGAAGAATATATATAGTTAGCAAGGGAAATGAGAAGTCGCTCTGCCTAATGAGTTCTGATGAAAAAATGGCTAGACTTCCCTTTTTATACCCGGCCCTCTAGTGAGCCCAACGTATTCTTGGTGTCTCTTTTTCTTCTGCTCTCATTTGGAAGGACCATATTACCAGTCTTGCTAAGGCAGCCTCCCAGAAGCTGGGTGTGCTCAACCGCCTTAGGGGGTTCTTTTCCCCTGCACAGCTTCTTGCTCTGTACAGGGGCATAGTGCGCCCTTGTATTGAGTATTGTTCACATGTTTGGGGAGGTTCCTCTCACACCGCTCTCCTAGACAAAGTTGAAAGGAAGGCCTTTCGTATCATTAACTCCCGTCCACTCACCAACTCTCTGCAATCTCTCTCTCTCTGCCGCAATGTTGCATCTCTCTCGCTATTCTATCGCTACTATAATAATCAGTGTTCCTCAGAGCTATCCCAGTGCATACCACCTCCTTTACGTAGGGCACGTGGTACCCGTCTTGCAACTCAATTCCACCCCTACTCTGTGCAACTCTCCAACCCAAGAGTGAAACTTTACTCTCAAACTTTCTTCTACTCAACAGCTGAGCTCTGGAACTCTCTCACAGAATCAGTCTTTCCCTCTTCCTATGACTTAAATTGCTTCAAACTCCGTGTGTCCAGGCATTTTGGCTCGAACGTCCCTTGATTTTGGCCCTGTCACTCTTTCAACTATGGGGGAGGCACTCGCTATAGGCAGTTATGCCTTTTGCCACCCTCAATCACATAGAAAAAAAAAAAAAAAAAAAAACTACTAAGGACCGCCCACGGACAACCATTACGTAATTTCTCTCTCTCCTCTGGGATAGACAAAGGCTCCCCTAGCACTGAGGGAGGGGGGGGGGGGGGAGTGCCAGTGAGTTAGGCCCACCTCCCGCCTGGCGCACCCACTGACCCCCAACTGTGGCTGTTTCTCTTCCCATCATTACAAATAAGTTTTACACACAATACTTATAACTAATGATATAAAATAGAACTCGTTGACTCAGATGAAAACAAAATACATATTCATAATACTTATAGTACAACGGCTCCCATGAACTAAGTTAGGAAACTCTACATAGACTACAGCCAAAGTTCCTGCCCTGACGATCCTAGCGAGAGTGGGGCATGACTAGGCGTTTTGTACAGCATGCTCACACTGGACATGCGTCACACCTCCCCCAAGATTTTACTTGCTCAACCTTGAGCTAAAATCTGACAAACACAGAACCCCATCAAGCCCCTCACACCCAGCGACCGCATGGCACTAAAACAAAGCTGAGTTTATCACCAAAACACATCTTATTATTAAAAAAAAATCACATTTTATAACTCCTCCCAACAATAGCAAAAAGACACAATATCATGCTCCCAGAGCGAGCTTACAGCAGCTCAGCCATTTGGTAGTTCGTGGACTACTCAAACTCTATAGGCTATGACAAACTTATACGATTACCTATATCAAAAGAAAGAGTTTTTATATGATTTTTATATTTTAATATGTTTTTCCCGGCTGCACTATAAGGGCAGCCTATTTTCCTCCACTCAAACCCACACACCTGTGATAGCCTACGACTGATCATCCACCCTTGATAAACAATCCGCGATCACATTGTCACATCCAGCAATATGACTGATGTCCAGGTTATACTCCTGCAACATCAAAGACCATCTGGTCAGTCTCATATTGCGATTGTGAAATTGATTCAGGAATCTCAAAGGGTGATGATCAGTGTAGATAACCACGACTGGGCCATAGGCTGGCACATACACCTCGAAGTGCCTGAGCGACAGCACAATCGCCAGTAATTCCTTTTCTATTGTAGAATAGTTCTTTTGTGCAGCATTGAACTTCTTAGAAAAGAAACTTACTGGGTGTTCCACACCTTCATTGTCTGTCTGTAGCAAGATGGCACCAGCCCCTACACCACTAGCATCTGTTGCCAGCTGAAAAGGCCTGTTAAAGTCTGGGGCCCTGAGTATCGGGTGAGTACATAGCAAATGTTTCACCAAAGTGAAAGCCTTTTCACACTCAGGTGCCCACAAAAACTTTTTGTCTTTAGATAACAAATCTGTGAGAGGTGCCAACACCGTTGAGTAACCTTTTATGAAGCGTCTGTAGTAGCCTATCATACCCAAGAATCTCATAATCTGCTTCTTGGTTGTTGGGTGCGGAAATTTATTGATAGCCTGTACCTTGTTCTGAGGAGGGCACACCTGTCCCCTTCCCACTACAAACCCAAGGTACTGCACAGTGGCTTTTACGAAGTCACACTTTGCCAAATTTACTACCAGACCTGCTTCACTAAGTTTCCGGAACAAGGTCTCAAGGTGCTCACAATGGCTCTCAAAGTCGTCATCATAAATGATTACATCGTCCAAATATACGGTGCAATTCGGAATGTCCTTTACAATTTCATTCATCAGGTTCTGAAACGTTGCTGGTGCATTCTTAAGTCCGTAAGGTATAACATTGCACCGGTAGGTACTCCCATCCACAACAAAACCACATACCTCTTTAGCATGCTCGGACAAAGGTACTTGCCAGTAACCTTTTACTAAATCTACTTTAGACAAAAAACGAGCATTACCAATTTTGTCAACACTATCATCAACCCGCGGAAGAGGATATGGGTTAGTTGGAGTCAAACCGTTTAACCTACGGAAATCGATACAAAAGCGTACCTTGCCATCTGGCTTAGGCTGCAGTGTTACGGGGGAAGTCCACTTAACTGTGCCTTTCTCTATCAACCCTCTACCGAGCATATACTCCAACTCATCCCTCAGAGCTGGTAGTTTTATGGGGGGCACACGGTACGGGATTGACTTAAAGGGTATATGGTCCCCCACGTCAACATCATGCATAGCCTGAGTAGTGAGGCCTGGGTGTTCAGCAAATACAGTGGGGTATGAACCGAACAACTGACGGATAGCATCAAACTGCGGCTCAGGCAAATGAGCTATAGCCTCGTCAGCCCTTAGGCTCGAGTTCCCCGCCCACTGATCCGCTGAAACATGTTGATCCCAGCTATCCTCCTCTGAAGCTTGACTGTCCCCCTCTCCTTCTCCACCACGGCCGCAACAAGCCAACACAGGGACAGTGAGAGGCTCAGAGGGGCGCCTCACATACTCTTTAATAAGGTTCACGTGACATAACTGGTTCTTTTTCCTCCTGTCTGGAGTGGCAACAAGGTAATCTAAGTTTGAAATTTGTTTTACAATTTTATAAGGTCCAGTGTACTTCGCAGAGAGGGGGTTACCAACCAAAGGCAACAAAATTAATACCTCTTGTCCTACAGTGAACTTCCGGAGCCTCACTTTGCGATCATACCTGTCCTTCATCAAAGCTTGTGATTCTGTCAAATTTCTACCTGCCATCTCCAGACTCTTAAGCATGCGCTCACGGCTTTCAAGCACATACTTTAATAATGGACAAGGCTGCACAGTCCCCTCCCAAATATCTTTCAGCATGTTAAGGGGGCCCCTGACACGGTGTCCAAAAATCAGCTCGTTTGGACTAAATCCCAGGCTCTCACCAGGTACCTCCCGAGCAGCAAACAGCACATAAGGCAATCCAAGATCCCAATCCATACCGTTGTCAGCACAATAACACCTGAGCATGCTTTTAAGTGTAGCATGCCACCGCTCAAGCACCCCTTGACTCTCAGGGTGATACGCTGACGATACTACTGCTCGTATCCCATGCTGTTGCATTGTTTGCTTGAACATGTTGGAGGTGAAATTAGATCCCTGATCAGACTGAATCTCCTCCGGGTACCCGTACCTTGAGAAGTACCACAACAAGTTACTGACTACCGTCTTAGCCATTCCATTTTTCATAGGGTATGCATCGGGGTATCTAGTGGCAACATCCATTATGGTTAACAAAAATTTATTTCCAGCCTTAGTGGGAGGGAGTGGACCAACCATGTCAACAATAATTTTACTAAAGGGTGGCCCAATCACAGGAATAGGGTGTAACGTAGCCTTAGGAATAACTTGGTTCGGTTTCCCGACACGTTGACAAATATCACATGAGTTTATCCATGACTGCACATGAGACTTCATCCCCGGCCACCAAAACAATTTCCCCAAAGCCGCCACCGTTTTTCTCACCCCTAGATGTCCTGCCAGTGGTATGTCATGCGCCAACCTCAGTAGGCTATCCCTGCACTCCCGTGGCACCACCAACTGGTCCACTACTCCGGACCCCTTTTGCCAACTACGTTTAGGGTCTTGAAAACGCCTATAGAGGATGCCTTCTAAATAAAAAAAAATCTCCTGGCTGTGCATCGCCGTCCTCGTCGAGCTCTACAGCTCCATTAGCACACGTTTGGAGCTCAGGGTCCTCTAGTTGCAACCGACGTATATCTGAGGGTGCCAAGCGATCTAACTGCTCCCGGAGCAATGCATCACCTTCCCCGATACTGGGCTGCTCCCTCTGTCTCTCTTGATGTACATAACGTTGCTGTCGTGGAGACTCGTCATGCCCAGCCTCGTCACTCTCGATGACAGGCCCAGGGGCTACTCCAGAGTTAAGTAATGGTGCTAATACTGAATCACCCAGGAGAGCCGCCGAGTCAAAACTCTTAAAACCAACTCCAGCTTTAGCCTCCTCCTGTTGATCGTTCCTCCGCTGGTCTGAAGACTGAGGACTAGGCTGTGACACTTTAGCTGCCCGAGCTCGGGTGACAACACACGCCATGGGTTGTGTCTGGCACCGCTCGACCCACTCTTGCTCTTCCCTACTCACGTCGGCCGGCCTCTCGGCAACGACCAAGGGTAGAACCTCAGAAGCGGGCATTGCAAAGTCATTGCCGAGAAGAAGGTCGACGCTCTCCACTGGCAGTTTCTCCACAATCCCGACATCCAATTCACGTGCCACACCATCCACCTCCAACTCCAACCGCACCAGCGGGTATGACCGAGTTGCATTAATACCCTGCACCACTACCACCCGAGCCGCGTTTATAGGGTAGCCAGTCAAGTTTTTCATCAGAGTCTGGGAAGCACCTGTATCACGCAAGACCTCTACTCCATGCTTGCGCCCCGCCCACATCACGCAACCCCGCCCTCTATGGTCGCAAAAAACATCCTGAGCAGGGTTCGAGCCTCCCAGGTGCTTCTGCATTGGCTGTGCCTCAGCCTCTGACGAACTGCCCCGGGCAAACTCAGATGACTTCGGAGACACACCAATGTTGCAGGCCAAAGACACAGCTGCTGTAGGTGGTTTGCTAGGACAGACTCTTGCAAAGTGCCCCTTTTTATGACAATGATAACACTCCAACTCCCCTTTGGGCTTCCCTTGGTACTGGGAAGGGCCCGGCCCCTTCTTAAATGGGACGGTGCTAGTCTTGTGGTCAGTCTTGGTATCATGGCTCTTGTACTTGTTTGCATAAGGTATATCACTAACTCGGGGGGGGGTGGGGCATCACGCCCCTTGTTACCTGCCTCACTACGCTGGGCAGACCCGCACCCACGAATTAGTGATAGCCGGAGGTCAGCCATCTCAGCTGCCTCCTGTACAGTTTTTGGGTTCTTTTATTTAATAGTTAGTCATTTCTGCACCAGTACACTTATAAAACTGCTCGAGCAGAAACAGCTCAGTCAACTGTTCTGCCGTCTCAGCTTTCTCAGAACGTGTCCAGTTTTTAAGTGCATCTTTTAAGTCCCGGGCATGTTCAAGAAAGGTCGCCTCCCTAGTCTTTGTAATACCCCGAAACTTCAATCGATATGTTTCCGGTTGCAACTCGTATGCCCGTAGGACAGCTCTCTTCAATTCTGGGTAGTCGATGCAAGACTCTAAAGGCAGTGCATCATAAGCCTTCAGACCCTTACCCGTAAGTCTTGAGGAGACTAGAGCTGCCCACTTCTCTTCAGGCCAATTATGCTCCCTACACTTCTCAAAACGATTAAAAAATTCTGTGACTTCAGTTTCACTAAATACCGGCACCAATTTGACTAATTGGGCCAAGGACTGTTCTCTTACTTGGCCCTCACGGCCCATCCGAGTCCCTGTCGACTCTGCAAGAGTCTTATCTAAATCTAATTTAGCACAATATTTCTCCGAGTCGTACCTAAGCTCAGCCTCATGCCTCCTGGTCTAATCCTCTTGCCTCCTAACCTCAATCTCATGCCTCCTAGTCTCATTCTCCTGCTTCCTAGCCTCAATCTTAGCAAGCTCAAGTATAAATACCATATCTGGAGACAGGCAGGAAGAGGGAGCTGCCACTACTGAAGGAGGGGGGGCAAAAACTGGGGAACCACCATGTGCACCACCCGAGGGCACTCCAATCTGCCAATTCTCATCCCTCTGTGGGAGAGTGCTAACCTACGGTAACTGAGTGGACGGCACTGTGGGAGTCGAGTGAGAGGGGATCTGGGGAGGAACCCCCCCAAACGCCCTCTCCTCCGAAACCCCATGTCGCCCACGCAACACCCAGGAAATCAGATCCCCCTTGGACATCCCTACTACATTGGAAATGCCCAAAACCTTGGCTATCAGGTGAAAGCCACAAACATCCACCCCAGTCAGCCTCTCCTCCATCACGTGGTACCGCTTACTCACAAAAACTCTAGCATCCTCCTCACTGGTTACTAACGGCACACCTTCAACTGACATCTCTCGCTTATCGTCAGTGCTAATGCACGACATACTGAAGTCCACAAAAAAATTCTCGAGACAAAAGTGTTAAACTTCCTATGCAAGCACTAATTACTAAATTAACTGGAGTCTCTTAAATGCTTTACTAATTGCCATACAAAAAAAATATTCTTCAATATGCACGCTAAAATACAAACAAACAAATGTTGTACAACTCTGCAAAAATTTATACTGTTCACAAAATCCTAAGCAAGGTCGCCATTTGTTACGAACTGGCACTCGGGTACACAAGGGCTCTCAATCAGGACTCTAATACGGCTCGCTCCCACAACGGAAACACACGATCCCAACCCCTGAGTACTGCCAGCCGAACAAAAAACACCAATACCCTCCAGAGTTCAATCTGGTATAACGGGGTATACAAGAACTCGGTACTAGTGTTCAACAACAGACTAATAAAGAGACAGAAATTATCTAGTCTGGTCAACAATCAAACAATTAAGTAAGAAAGAACAACACAAAAGAATAGTGTTGGCCGAAGCCGAAGTAATCCACCCTTGACTAAGAACTTAAGAAGTCCTCCACCCTCTACTTCGGATCGGCACTATTACGTTACGTTAATTAATACTCCTTAAGCATCGAGCAAGGAATCTTCTGAAAAAAGTTAGATGCTTCTCGGATGCTCGTAAGAAGTACGTATCGGATTTTGAACAGTAATTCAATAAGCAAAAACACTGGCAATTAAATACTATTAAAGGTTTAAATTGGCATAAGAATAATTAAAAGAATATGCAATAGTAAATGGCAAACATTAAAAAGAATTACTCCGCAAATGCAACGGCAATAGCCTACTCGGATTGTGCTCGTGGGCCACTAATCACTAAAGTAGCCAAGCTTGCAACACATGAAATCAATAGTGCATAAACAATCTCATACATAAGGAAAGCTTCAATACTATTCTGTATCTACTAATCGAGTAAAGTCTAGCTGGGGTACTGTGGGCAAAAGGTAGCAGTGACTGAGCAAAAACGGCTCGTAGCCTAGCGAAGTCCTCACAACTGTTTAAAGTATTACAGATCCCTTGTATCTGGTTTTCTCCCGGCTCCTTGACAAAGTAAAAACAAACTATTAATAAAATACAGGGTGGTTAGGCTCTTGCCCTCACGCACTGTAAATTATTAACTCAACAAAGTCAGCCGCGAAGACAACCTAGGCTTCACTGAACCGAAACGAGTATGCAGGTTTATCGCTTAACCACTGCATCAAACAACAACTCTTAACACAGAAAAGCCTCCCCCAAGTCTAGCATTACCTAGACCAGCAGAAAACAGGAATAATAATAATAACACACAGGGAAATGCATATACAAGTGCAACAAACATAAATCAATCCTATTCTAAGTTAACCCTTCCAAAATAGGCTATCTAATAGGCAAGTATCTCGTGAGAACTAAAGCGATAATACGTTGGCTGACTAGCTCTGCACCAACGGGACCATGGAAGTTAAACAGGCAGGGAAAAGAGGAGATAAGAATGTAAGGTAGTAGAGAAAGTTCACATCAGTCAGAAGAATATATATAGTTAGCAAGGGAAATGAGAAGTCGCTCTGCCTAATGAGTTCTGATGAAAAAATGGCTAGACTTCCCTTTTTATACCCGGCCCTCTAGTGAGCCCAACGTAAACTACTAAGGACCGCCCACTGACAACCATTACGTAATTTCTCTCTCTCCTCTGGGATAGACAAAGGCTCCCCTAGCACTGAGGGGGGGGGGGGGGGAGTGCTAGTGAGTTAGGCCCACCTCCCGCCTGGCGCACCCACTGACCCGCAACTGTGGCTGTTTCTCTTCCCATCATTACAAATAAGTCTAACACACAATACTTACACACACTTTCCTCGCTGGAACTCCTGTTTCACTTGCTTGGCCTCTCTTACTGATTTTCTTTGTGCCTCATTTACACTGAGAGCAATCCAGCTAGCTCTCACAAACACCTCCTCCTCCTATCCACTTCACTACACTAACATGCACACCACACTTCATTCTTCCACACCAAAATTAAAAACAAACAAAATGATGAATTACAGCCCAGCCTCGGAGTCCCCAGGGGGGGGGACCATAAATGCCCCCTCACCCGACCGACCATCCCCTGACGACCCCACACAATTACCTGGACCTCGGCCTGTTACTCTTTCTATTAATTTCTGCAACATTCGCGGACTTTCCTCTAACTTTCACTCTGTTGAGCACCATCTCTCCTCCTACAAACCTGATCTTCTCTTCCTCACCGAAACTCAGGTGTCTGTAGCAACATCCAGCAACCCCTTCTCTGTATCCTCCTACTTTCTCTATCCTAGTTTCAAAGCCAAAGGCGGATGTTGTGCATATGTGCACAACAAACTCACTTGCTCTCGTGTTCCCGATTTCGACTCCTCTGAATTCTCAACTTTATGGCTCAAACTTTCCTGTCATTCTCTTACTAAATATTTCTGTGCTGTCTATCTTTCCCCTAACTCTACCAACTTTCCCAAATTCTTTGACTATCTAAACTCTACAGTGGAACACATTCTATCCATTTCTCCTTTCTCAGAAATCTCCCTCTTAGGAGATTTCAACGTTCACCACCGCCATTGGCTCTCCTCTCACACTACTGATCCACCTGGTGAACAAGCCTACGTCTTTTCTATCCTAAATGACCTAGAGCAGTTAGTTCAGCAACCCACCCGTATCCCGGATCGCATCGGAGATCGGCCCAACATTCTTGACCTGTTTCTAACTTCTAACCCTTCTTCTTATACTGTCGATCTTTTCTCTCCTTTGGGCTCCTCCGACCATAAACTTATCTCTGTCACCTGTCCTATCTCTCCAGTACAGCCACCCGATCCTCCTAGCCGGCGGCGCTTGTGGCACTTTGGCGCTGCCGACTGGGAGGCTCTTCGGCAGTACTTCTTTGATTTCCCATGGAATGATTTCTGCTTCCATGGCCGAGGACCCTCGGAGAGTGCTGAACGCATTACCGAGGTAATCCTATCGGGCATGGAAGCATACATTCCATTTTCTTTCTCTCAGACTAATGCTAAAAAATCTTGGTTTACTCACGCCTGTTCTACTGCTGTCCGCAATAAGGAGGAAGCATTCAAACGGTACCGACGCCTTAAAACTCAAGACTCTCATTCTTCATATGTTTCTGCCCGGAATCAAGCCAAATCTGTTCTTCGACTTGCCAAACACTCTTTCATCAATAATAAATGCACTGAACTATCCAACTCTAGCTCTTCCCAAGCTTTCTGGCATCTAGCCAAAAACCTCTCCAACAATTTCTCTTCCTCGTCTTTCCCTCCCCTTTCCCACTCTGATGGCTCAACCATCACTTCTTCCTCTGACAAAGCTAAACTCTTCGCTCAAACTTTTGCTAGAAACTCCACCTTGGATGATTCCGGTGCTATTCCTCCCTCTCCGCCCTCCTCTCTCTTACTTATGCCTAATATCCTAATCTCTTCTAAAGATGTACTTTTTACCCTCTCTGGGCTTAACACTAATAAGGCGTACGGTCCGGACGGTGTTCCTCCTGTTGTTCTCAAAAACTGTGCTTCCGTGCTGACTCCCTGCCTAGGCAAACTCTTTCGTCTCTGTCTATCCTCTAACGTCTTCCCTTCATGCTGGAAGTTTGCTCACATTCAACCTGTCCCAAAGAAGGGTGACCGCTCTCAACCCTCCAACTATCGTCCAATTGCTCTTATCTCTTGTCTTTCTAAAGTTTTTGAAACTATTCTTGCTTCCAAATTTCTTAAGCATTTCTCTTCTCATAATCTGCTCTCAGATCGCCAGTATGGCTTCCTTAAGGGTCGCTCTACTGGTGATCTTCTTTCATATCTTACTAACTCTTGGTCATCCTCCTTTCGGGACTTCGGTGAGACTTTTTCTATTGCACTAGACATATCGAAAGCCTTCGATAGAGTCTGGCATAAATCTTTAATTTCTAAACTACCCTCCTTCGGTTTCTATCCCTCCATCTGTGCCTTTGTCTCTAATTTCCTTTCCGGCCGTTCCATAGCCGCGGTTGTGGACGGCAATTGTTCACTTCCTCACCCTATAAACTCCGGTGTTCCTCAGGGCTCTGTCCTATCTCCTATTCTCTTTCTAATTTTTATAAATGATCTCCTTAACTGTACCTTAATTCCCATCCATTCATACGCAGACGACTCAACCTTACACTACTCCATTAGTTTTTCAGAACGCCCCAGCCAGCAATCTCTCAACAACAAACGTAATGAAGCCATAGAACTCTTAAATTCTGATCTAAATACAATTTCCAATTGGGGCAGAGAAAACCTTGTTAACTTTAATGCTTCCAAAACCCAATTTCTCCATCTATCTACCCGTCAGGATCTCCCAGCGGACTATCCCTTATTCTTCAACAATACAAAAATCAACCCTTCATCTTCTCTCAATATTCTTGGTGTCTCTTTTTCTTCTGCTCTCATTTGGAAGGACCATATTACCAGTCTTGCTAAGGCAGCCTCCCAGAAGCTGGGTGTGCTCAACCGCCTTAGGGGGTTCTTTTCCCCTGCACAGCTTCTTGCTCTGTACAGGGGCATAGTGCGCCCTTGTATTGAGTATTGTTCACATGTGTGGGGAGGTTCCTCTCACACCGCTCTCCTAGACAAAGTTGAAAGGAAGGGCTTTCGTATCATTAACTCCCGTCCACTCACCAACTCTCTGCAATCTCTCTCTCTCCGCCGCAATGTTGCATCTCTCTCGCTATTCTATCGCTACTATAATAATCAGTGTTCCTCAGAGCTATCCCAGTGCATACCACCTCCTTTACGTAGGGCACGTGGTACCCGTCTTGCAACTCAATCCCACCCCTACTCTGTGCAACTCTCCAACCCAAGAGTGAAACGTTACTCTCAAACTTTCTTCTACTCAACAGCTGAGCTCTGGAACTCTCTCCCAGAATCAGTCTTTCCCTCTTCCTATGACTTAAATTGCTTCAAACTCCGTGTGTCCAGGCATTTTGGCTCGAACGTCCCTTGATTTTGGCCCTGTCACTCTTTCAACTATGGGGGAGGCACTCGCTATAGGCAGTTATGCCTTTTGCCTCCCTCAATCACATAGAAAAAAAAAAAAAAAAAAACTTATAACTAATGATATAAAATAGAACTCGTTGACTCAGATGAAAACAAAATACATATTCATAATACTTATAGTACAACGGCTCCCATGAACTAAGGTAGGAAACTCTACATAGACTACAGCCAAAGTTCCTGCCCTGACGATCCTAGCGAGAGTGGGGCATGACTAGGCGTTCTGTACAGCATGCTCACACTGGACATGCGTCACACAGGTGTGGTGTGGTGTGAGGTACAGATGTGGTGTGGTGAGTGGTACAGGTGTGGTGTGGTGCAAGGTACAGGTGTGGTGTGTTGTGAGGTACAGGTGTGGTG